>WYDF02112965.1:0-10338 GCA_009867245.2 Adranes taylori
ATTGCCGAAAGTTTCATTTGAGCCTCTTAACGCAAGATTATTTTTTGCACAAAATAATATTGTATCTAAAATAATTTTTAGAATTTTTCTCCATTTTTATACTTTATCCGGCCCGGCCCGTTGTGTTTGAAGCCCGATCCGACCCGTACCCGGCCTGGTCACATGTATGCATAAGTGTATATACAAATATGTGTGAATAATAACGAAGTACATGATAAATGTGGGCCAATTCATATTTTCGCAATATATAAGTCCGATTTTCGATTTCAATATGGTGGATCTGAATGCATTCCTCTTAACAGGACCGTTATGGTATTAAGACAGATCGCCCCTGAATTGATAGATATAGTATTCGTTAGCGGACAAAGTCATTTTATAATCGCGCTAAAGTATCGTTTATCAATTCTTCTACATTGATTCCTTTCGCTAAAGAATTAATTGTAGTTCGCGACCGGGATTCGTGGTAGTTCGCGACCGGGAGTGGCTTTTTGCTTACAATCATTTTCGTTTGAATACTGTCGCGGTTTATTGTTTTGTTCGGCTGTTTGAATTTTACTCGAAGGTTGTTACTAATTATTCGTCTCGCATATAGCTATCAGTATTTTGTCAAAAGTGCACGTTAAATACCCAATTCAACTGTCGGCAACTCCTGAATTGTCGGTTTAAAGGAACCTTGCGGTTGAGTCCCTACATAGATCTCTAAATATGAGGTGTACAATGTTCTAGCATCTACCTAGGGGAAAACCTTTAAGCCGTATTTATTTGGCTTTGACAGTTAAATTTCACACAGGTCCCAAGTCGTCATATTCTTGGAACATAGTATGGCAGTCAATTTCCTGCAACTCTTTATTGGTTAAAGGGTCGTCGTATGATTTTAGCAAAGTTTAAACATAATCTACATCAATACCTTCAATGACTTCGGAAGTGGCTACAAATTAATATCTTCGATGATATTTTGAATGTAACTTTCATATTTGATGTTAATTGCTCTGAACAATTTCTTCCAAACACCCTACATATACAGTTGGGTAACTTCATTCCACGCTTCCTCGACGTTTCATATAGGTTAAATAATATTAAATTGTTTCCGCCAAATCCGCATTACACTTTTGTCACCTCTATACTTTTTTTGAATAGGCCTTGAATGCTGTATTGCACATTGACCCATAAGCTGTAAGACGGAAGTAGTAAGTATTTGGAAGTAGAAATTCTACTCCAACTGGAAAATCAGTGCACAGACTTTCAAGTTCCAGATGATGTCCGGTGAATTGTCGAACACAAAAAGAGCGCGAGATTAATCTTCAATAACTTCGCAATATTTTTTATTGCTGGACAGAAGCAAGATTTAAACCAGTCTTAAATATATTTTGTGTCATCCGAGTCTTAAGGTTACTGCGCCAATAAACCGGTAAATGGTTTTTCAAATAACATTTCATGGCACTAGGAGTTGCTAATTGATAAATCAACAGTGGTTTCAATTTGATTTCTCCGGATACATTTCCGCCGAGAAGAAGGGTTAGACGATCCTTGGCTCCTGTAAATCCAGAAGTCATCTCTCCTATGGAAATAAAAGTACGTGTTGACATTCGTTTTCAATGAGTCCTGTCTCGTCTACATTAAAAATTATGTAGATTATTAAAAATTAATTAAACTCCATGGAATATTTTTCAAGTGCTTCTACGTCTGCACTAGCCGATTCCACAGAATATGTGCCTGTTTTCCATAAGTATCAATTCAATTTTGTCTGGGTTTTAGAGAAAATGCACGCTTTTAATTTAAGTACATGTAAATCTCCTAGTACTACAACGTACTGCATATAACGAATTCACAATCAACCTGTAGCCGATTTTTCATTGTTAATATTTGAGTTTCATAATGTGATTTTCTATTTTTCTGCACCGTTAGATCATCTTACGGGAATAAAACTTCCAACAATATTTTTCAGCAAAGTTCAATGTGTACATGAAATCTCCGCAATTAAAATATGCAGCACATTTTAGGATGCAACATAAAAGCTCCATTTTAATTATTGAATTATAGGTGTTAGACGAATTCAAAAAGAACAACAATTGCGGGAAAACAATCTTCCCATCATCAGAGCTGTTGACTATAGCTATTAGTGAGTATAAAATTAATAATTTAATGTAAAAATAAATTACCTTAATCTCTATATGAATCACTAGACACATCTTGAAATTAATTAGATGAACTTTTTTGGAATTATTTTATTTATTTTTACTTTAACATTATGAAGGTTTTAATAAAACTTTTGTTATTTTCATTCATAATGAAAATAACATTAAAATGTGTAGTTACAATTTTAATTTAACCTTAGCTCTGGCCATTGTTGAAGAGCGTTAAACCGCAAAACAACAAGTGCAAATTTTGAGAATGCCATAAATGTCAAAATGAGAACCGTATTCTTTTAGTACGTTCTCAAAGAAATCATGGGTATATGCAAATCTAATAACTTCGCCATCACTAAAGCAGACAAAGGAAATTGTTTAGTGGTTTTAAATAATTCCGATTATATTCAAATGGTAGAAAAATTCCTAAACACAGATAAATATGTCACCATTACTAAAGATCCGTCAAATCAGATGCACACTGAACTTAAATCATAAAACAAAAAAACTTAAATCTGAACTTAAAACAAAAAAACCCACCTGACAAATTCAAGGATTGCAAGTCTCTTATACCCAGCACCTTCACCACACCGTGAATTTATAGCTTGTCAAAGTTGCACAAGTGGCCTAAGCACCTACAGCTAACTGAAAACAACATTTTACAGTTACCCAAAAGACCAATAGTTTCATTTTGTCCATCATTAATGTATAATTTTACAAAATGGCTTAATACCAAATTCAAAGAACATTTAAATATTAATTATGATCATTCAATCTTAAATTCTGAACAATTAGTTAAGGAATTGAAGAATTTTAATTTCCTTCCTCACTTCAAAATATTCTCATTCGATGTTTCAAGTATATTTCCCTCAATACCAAGACCTGAGGTCATAAAATTAGCTTCAGATAAATTAAATGATAGCTCTCTTCCTGATACAGAATGGCAGTTTTTAATTAACATTTTAAAACTTTGTCTTAAACAAGACTTTTTCATATTTAATGGTACTCTTAGAAGAGAAACAACAGGCTTACCAATGGGATGTAGCTTAGCTCCAATCCTATCACAATTATTCATGTCAAACCAAGTGGAGAAACTGTTACGTTCAGATGACCCTCTCGTCAAACAAATAAAATTTTACAAAAGATACGTCGACTATATATTGATAATTTTTTATGGTAATACAGATGATATCCCTCTTTTGAACCCTGTGTTTAACTCAGCTCACCCAGATATCAATTTTACTTATGAGTTATCAGTAAACTCAAAATATTCCTTTCTTAGATATTTTACTTGATCATTTCGATAATAAATTATCGTTTCAAACCTATAGAAAAAGCACATATTGTGATACCATGATACACTTCAACTCAATGACACCTTGGCCACACAACCTAGCAGGTTTCAGGCCTCTGATTCACAGAGCAATGATCATTCCTCAAAACCACATTGTTTTCATTACTGAGGTCAACATCATTAGAACGATTGCTAACAACAACGGCTCCGATGATTCGATGTTACTGAAATGATTCAACCAAAAAATCCATTCAATGGAAACCAATTTAATCCCAGTTTCACAACCTTCTACTTCTATTTTGAATAAAAAAATTTATTCCTTAACTTATTTAAATAATGATAGCCATAAATTCCAACACATTTTTCAAAAGCACAATATTGAATTTACCTTTCACACAACAAAATAGATAAGATTAAAAACAACAAAGATGAAACGTCCCATCAAGCTGCTATTGCCACCGCTGGTGTGACAACCACCTATTATAAACTACCCCAACTTGCATTTTCACTAGATAACTGTCAACGAAATAATGCAACTTTGATCCTTAAATTTTCTTAACGTATCATGAAGCAACTTTTGATTTATCGGAAGTAGACATTTCCTTCCTAGACATTTTGTTGCAGAATCTTCTTTCAAACTTCGCCGTAGAAAGCCATCGACTTAGGCACCAAGCCACATCTAAACGGATCCATCAGGATCAGTTTCGTTCCCAGAAAATTCGCATAAAAGGAGCCATCCAGGCCAGTGATCCAAGAGACGCAATTTTCGAGTTGTAGTTTTTGGATTGCTGCGAGAACCCAATCGCGCTAGTCCAAAGCTTTAATTCTGAAATAAGACCTAGCCAATTCCTTTTGGTCCAAGAAGACATTGCCTAGAATGAGGACATCACCGACGCCAATTTCGGTACTTCGGCAGAGGCCAAATTCATTCCGTCAACGCAAATTATTAGTCAATATCCTCAGCATCGTTATTCATCAACAAAAAGCCAATTGTCATAACGTTTCAATGCATTTCGGCACCTGCGCGCATATCGATCATCATCTACGCATTACTCAACCAAGAATCATTTATTTAATCCAGTCAACTTCAACGCCGTTGGTACAGAAAAGAAGTTTCGCTCCAGAACCGTACTCATAGCTGAAGACAAATAATAGAATAAAATACCAAATCATATTTAGTTCGTCACTCTTTATTTGCTTTATTTTGAAATGGAAGAAGAGAACTGGATCAGCCTAACAAATTTTGAATTATATTTAGAATCAAGATTATTGTCAGTTATTTAAAAATTGCACTTCGCGTCAAATATTTGCAGTTATAAATATTAGAACAATAAACCAAACTATTTAAACTTATTATTGCCTTTCTGTGTTTATCATATATGAAACTACGAACTTTATTATAAAAATTAGATCAAACGAATTCCTAACACAACCCTGAATCTCATGCACGAGGAAATTATGTTACAAACAGAAAAAAATATAAAAAGCAGTATAGTAATTATAAACAAATTACGATCCTGCTTTGGTTAACTCAATTAAAACCAATAACAATATTAATTAATTTAATAGGTATGTAATATCAATTATTATAACTGGCTTATAAAAACGTATAATTCAAAATGTATGTACCGTGCCATTTCACCCATTATTCTAAGGGGTCATCAGCATCCTCTTTATGAGGACCATAATTGTCGCAAAGTTTGATAGTCCACGACTCTATTAATGTGGTGTTTATAAATTGGATTGCCAGACTTGTCAAAAATTCTATATAGGAGTCACAGAAAGGAATTTTAAGGCAAGGGTGTCAAAGTACTTCAGAGCCATTAGATTGAACAGTGATAAGACTCAATTTGCTAACCATATTTTAGAAAATAACCATGATTTTGACTCAAGTAAAAACACTAGTTATCTACAAGTTTGCAGAAAACCACATAATTCAGTACACTTAGAACAGATTCATATTTTTGTGGGTGAATCTTCTCAAAAAGATAACGTCATTAATAAACAAATGAATTATGACTTTTCTTAAACAAATAAATTTAAAATAAAAACTTCTTATAAATTAAAATATCTATTATATTCAATAAACTTAAATGTCACTTGTTTCATCTATGTGCTCTTATCAATTCAATAACATCTTACACTTAAAAGTAATTTTCATTATCAAATTGATTGTGGGTTCTTTTCATGATGACGAATGGTTTTTGTTATTATGTAATGTTCCTCAATTAATTTTATAGTTCAACTATAAATTAATGTATAAATAAACTTTAGACAGAAACCTCATACGTGCTCCAATTTGACAAGTTTACGCACTCTAGCGGCGTTAAATTAGTCGGGGTGACCTTCACTTGAAGATACCGAAAAAAGAAAAAAATTGTTAATTTGTTAATGTATTCTTCATAAATTTTCCTTTTCTTTTCAATGTTAAAATTACAATCCTTTTGGGATTTTATAAATTAAATGATTTTCATAAAAAACTTTTTGATAAATGTTTAAAAATTGAATTTGTAAATGTAAATTGTAACTACACAATTAAAAATTGTAACTACACATTTCAATGTTATTTTCATTATGAAAATAACAAACGTTTTATTAAAACCTTCATAATGCTAAAGTAAAAATAATTCCAAAAAGTTCATCTAATTAATTTCAACATGTGAGAAGCGATTCACATCGAGATTAAGGTAATTCATTTTTTTTTCATTAAATTATTAATTTTATACTCACTAATTTATACACACCTGTTCTTACTTAAAACTCTCACATCACATTCGATTATTATCCTTCTAAATAACCTGTATACTCCATTTATTATTGTAATCCTCTCTGATCTCCTCTTATATACTATATTATTTCAACTTTCTTCCATTTCTCTGACACACTCTCCCTCTCGTTCCAAATCTTATTAAGTCCTCTTACTAACGCTACAATTCCTTTCTTATTCAAACATTCCCAAACTTCACTTGGAACTCTATCAGATCTTGCCGCACTTCCTTCGTCCATTCTCCTTATTTCTATTCTCCTTTCTTCTCTTTCCCTAATCACAAATGCTCTGCACTTGCTTTCTAACAAATTTATACTCACCACGCATTCCTCTTTATCATTGTCTATCATCCCATTCATTCTTAAAAACTTAACTTTCACACTTCAACCTTTTAATTCTTTCTTTTTCCTCTGCCTCGCTCTTTCCGCCACAGTTCTATGTTTACACAGTTTGCTTCTCTACGTTTATACTGTGCTTCATTTTACGCTTTCCATTCCAATGCCCATTCTCTAACTCTCTTCAACACCTCTCTTATCTTTTTTTTTCTTTACATCATTCTTCATTATAACCATTCCAGAAATGCTGTTAAAATTTCGGGATAGAAGAAGACAAAAACATCTAGAAATCAAATAATATTTTATTGCTTTTCAAAATAGTCCCCTTTACACTCTATAACATTTTTTCAATCATCAAAGCATTTTTTCCACTCAGAAGATGGTACACTTGAAATCTCATTTTAAAACGCTTCTACTGCATTTTCTGGAGATGAAAATCGTTTTCCGCCAAATTTTTAATTTTTGGGAAATTAAAGAAGTCGTTAGGACTTAAATCAGGACTATATGGAGGATGAGACAACAATTCAACCTTTTTACTGCTCAAATACTTTACTGTTTGTTGCGCAGTATGGGAACTGGCATTGTCATGGTGCAGAATGATGCGTCGCGTCCTATTTGTTTTTCGCAATTCACTGATAAACTGATAACTTCTGGAAAACAAATGGATGTATATTATTCTACATTAACAGTTCTACGATCTTCAAGTGGAATAATAGCGACATGCCCAGTTTTTGAGACAAAACAAGCTTCCAGTTTCTTAGAAACACTGCGGCCGCGAATGACTTTTGTGGGTTTGATTTCATCTTCAAACAGCCAAACAGTTGACTGCTGGCTCGTTTCTGGTTCATAAGCATAGATCCAACTTTCGACACCACTAGTAATGTCGTAGATCAAATTTGATCTCCCTGAGTCGAATCGTTTAATCATTTCTTTCTGAGCTTCAGTTAAATTATGGGGGATCCAAAGAGAACATATTTTTTAACACCTAAGTGATGATGTAAAACTTCATTGATTTGTTTCATACCCAAGCCTAAGTGTGATTCAATTTCTCTATAAGTAACATGACGATCTGACATTATCATATTTCGTACAGCATCAATGTTTTCAGCAGTTTTCTATGTCACTGGTCGACCTTCACGAAATTCATCGCTAATATAACTGCGGCCAAATTTAAACTCTTCGTACCATCGAAAGACCGTTGTCCTTGAAGGTGTCTCTTCACCAAAGGCAATTTTCAAATCTTCGATGCACTCCTTTTTATTTTTTTTAAACGAAAATAAACGAAAATGTTCCCTATTTAAATCCATTTTTATTGAATTCTAAATAATTTTGAAAATTTGCAGTAAGGAAATGGTTTGATATATTTACAATCTGTCACTTTTGTTTGACAACTTACAGATCAAACTTCATGACGATTTATAGTTTAATAATCGCTTAAATACAGGGTTGCCACATCCCGAAATTTTAACAGCATCCCTCGTAGCTTTTGATATTCAATAGTTCTGATGGGAAATTGTTTTCCCGAAACATGTCAACAACATATCATTTGGATATTGTTCTTATTGAATTCGTCTAATACCTACAATTCAATAATTAAAATAGAGTTTTTGGAATACTTTTGAGTTTAATTTATTTCAAACACTTGGCTCCAATACTAGAACAACGTAATTTTTATTATTCTTATCTCTATCTCTATGTTCTGCAAAGATGAAAATAGAAAAAGTTTTCAAAAATAATTTTATTGGCATAACTTACAACTAACATAAATTAAAACATAAATACAAATTTTACAATACAAAATCTAAAACAACAAAACCCATTCTAAGCGCCATTTTCTTCCCCTAGAAGGAATACGGCATTTTCACCTTCTTTATTTTCTGGCTTCAATGTCCTATCCTCTTCCTTTTCTCCTCAATGATTCTTTCCATTATCCCTATACCTTCCATTCTTCCGTCCAAATACACTCTTACATTTTCCGCCAAACACTTTTCTTCACCATTTCAATTTATTCTCATACATACATTCACCCAATGCTCCCACCTTCCCTCATTTCTTCCACATAACCTACATATCCTCTCACTCTCATCCATCCAATATTCGTTTCCCCTTTCCTCACTCCTACATCTAAATCGTGAAATTATTCTTTTTTATCATGTTTACATCTGCTGTCATAATATTCTGATATTTTCTGCCCATTCATTATATGTACTGAAATATTTCCTGTTATACCTCTCATTCCTTAATTTTTTTCATCTTTCGTACACTTCGATATCATTCATCCTTATATCAACTTCATTTACAGCTTCGTCTATGTCATTGATTTTCTCGAACCCGCTTTCCACAGACTATGCTATTTTTTCATATACTTTCTTCCTCTCTTTGGTCCATTCATTCAAACATTTATCCCTTCTTTCATCCTCCAGTTTATTCAAATAAACCATTTTCGCCAATCTTATATTCTGATCCACCATAACCTTTCTCTCAGAACTTACTAACTTCTTCATTCTTTTATACCAACCTTTATACTTCCCACATTCTTACAAAATTATCTCACTCTTCCACTCCCTTCGCCAATTACTATATTTTAGAGATAGTCTTTAATAAGCGGTTCTTTGTTAACGTTAGAGGCCAACAAGATCCAAAAAAATATTTCAAACGAATTAATTGTCAAAGACGTGCGAAAATTGGAGAGGCAGAAGCATTGTGATTGACTACGTAATTACATTAATACTTAATGTAATTACGTAGTCAATCACAATCACAATACTACAAAACGTATTTAATACGTAATTACATTAAATAACACTTAAAATCGAATGCATAGTTATTCTACTAGGTTGTGATAAATAAAAATTGAAATCATAAATAATCAATTAAAAATTGTTTATATTTATTACGTAAATATGTCTCTGTCTCTCGAAAGAGAGGTTTGCATTGCGGTTTTTTTCTTCAAACTTTAATGTTTATTATTGCGGATAACTGTAATTCTTAGAAAGACTAAAGTAGCAATATAGACCTTGCATATTTAAAATTTGCTAAATCTAATGAAAGGGTGTCCATTAACAACCCTGCCATTTGAGAAGCATTACAAATGTTTTTAAATGCATTTATGAGATTTAATACAACACTATATTAATCAACTATATTATCTGAGTTTAAAATCATGCCACTTGCCTAAATATGCATAAGATGAAATTTAAAAAATATTTGTATTGAAACTAAAATAAGTAAAATACACATTGCTCTATCTTAATCACATATAGTTTTAAATTAAAATAATTAAAATTTTCTAAATAATTAATAAGCTTTTAGTGTTGAGGAAAAACTTTATATGGTAGATGCTGTAAGGGAACATTACCGTAATAATACAAATTACGTCAAACAGTATGCTGTGGCTCAATGACTCAGAATTGAATCATTGAATCACGATACTAAACCACTGATAGCGTATGAATGAGTGTATGTAATTCGCAATCTAATGCGGAAGAGAATGATTCTGATATAGAAAAGGTAAAATATTGAATGAAAAGGGAGAAAGATTGAATGAAATAAGTAACGCTAAGAAATTGTGGAATGATTGGCTGAGGAACTTTGATGAATGTGATGGAATGGATGACTATGAAAGGAATTGTTGGATAACTGGACGAGAGAATTTTTTTATTTTTTTTTTGTTTTGCGTAGGAAGTGGAGAATCTTCAAAAGATAAAGGATGCCTGATGCATCCAATAGTGTGGGATTATTACCCACTAAACTCCACTCCCTGTTGGGATATTATACTTAGGAGGTTGGTGAATTTATTGTATGAGGCTTTAGGAT
>WYDF02112976.1:0-10338 GCA_009867245.2 Adranes taylori
CCTTATCAGTAGGCTTCCACCTTCCTTCAACATTTCCGGTATGATGTTATCGTCACCTGCTGCCTTTCCGTTTTTTAGTTGTTTTAAAGCTTTCCGAATTTCATACATTCATGCATGTCTAAGTTTTCATGCATTCATGCATGCCTAAGAGACCTCAATTCTGCCAATGTGAAAAAATGTTTGAAAAAAATTATAGATTTGTCTAAAATCTAATATTTTAGCATTATTCTTCAAGTAAATACTAATCATGTAGTGAAGACGGCATTTTTCTTGGATTTAGAGAAAATTAACAATTTCATAATCAAGTATTTTTTTTGATTTTTTTAAAAATTCATAACTTTTTTGGAGCTAAATTTTTCAAAAAAATAACTGATATAAGTCTTGTAGAGAATTTCGTTATCTTTGAAATTTTGCAAAACATTTTTAATCTTATCGCAAGTTTTAATCTTATCCGAACAGATTACATCATCTGTTCGGAAATGTCGAAACTGGACCTCTCCAAAATTTCCATATTGTCACAACTCACACGCTTTTTACGGTTTTAGTATATAGTATATAAACAATATAAATACGTTACGCCCTGTAAGTTTTCGGCGAAGGAATTAAATCGATATGTGAAATTTTCTATTAATTGGGTATTTAATACATCAATATTTTTCTTATACAGCCAAAATCCCATCCCCAAATTTTGGCGTCCCGAACAAATGTCTGGGTTGTCCGGCCCACTATATACTACGTACTTATATGGCATATAAAAGTTAAAAATATTCTGACGTTTGCGCCCTCTACAATTTGGCGTTCAAGATGTCGCTCGCTTCGACCATGACGTCGCAGTCGCACTACACTTTGTCCAATCAATACAATAAATTGATAAAAATATATTAAAAGTGAACTTATTGATTATATAAATATTGATTTATACATAAAGTATAAAATGAAATATCAGCACTCGTGATAACAATCTTAACACCTATTAGATAAGATGAAACAATATAATTAATATATGCCAGAATTATTGGAATTCCCCATATCAATCCTAGCTGCAGCTGAAAATAATGTAACAACGATAAATAACAAATATTCAAAATGTTACTACAAAACAAGCGTTAATTAATCCAAAAAAAGGTAATTCAGTTTTTTTTTTAATATTATTTTTGACCGTCAAACTTATTATATATATAACTTTTCAGACCATGGGCACGCTTTGTTCAAAAACAAAATGTTGCAACACCACATACGATTTAAATGAATTCAAGAATGTCACAATCTGTATTGTTCCCTACTCATCCACCAGAGACAATCCAAATAATTTTTTGAGAGAAGAGCAACGAATTCCACGAAAATATATACCCACAGTTTTTCCAGTATTGGAAGCAATTACCGAAGAATCTTCATATGTTAGTGATGATAAAATTAGTGATGAAGTTATTAGTGAAAATAATACATCAGACGATATCATTGAAATTAAACAAGAGTCTCAAACAGATGGAAAACCAAAACGGCTTCGGAGAATAAATACCGAAGAAAATATATTTGAAAATAGAAAATTACAACAGATGGTCCCCAGAGCAGAGCCATCACCCGAAACAACTGTTGTTGATGCTCCTAATTTTATGCAACAATCTGCTAAGCGACCTGAATTTAATACACAAGCGGCCACTATATCTTTAAAATCATTTGTTCCTCAAGACTTTGATGATGAAGATGTCCAAATCACTGAAGAAACTTTTCCAACTGAAAGTGATAATGAGGATGAAGGTCTTGTCTTTCACGAAAGCACAATGATTCCTGAGTCCTTACAGAGAGCTATGGATTCCATACGAGAAGGTTATGATTTGGAAGAAAATGAAATGGAAGAACTGAAAGAGATGCCATTTGAAAAATTGGAAAATATACGCGATAAAGTGCATCAAATCAAAAGGATTTTGAAGACAATGAATTTTAATGATAAAAATGGTGTGGAAAATGTTGATTTTAAATTGAATCTATATCAGAAAGATTTAGTAAATATGATATGCCCCGAAGGATATGATTATGTTAAAGATCTTCTGCTGAAAAAAATTACTAAATATAAAACATATTTAAATGAAAAAGTGTTCAATACAAAACATAAAGCCGATGATGTTACAATTTATCGGGAATCAGTTAAAGAAATTTTTCCATCAAAAGATGCCAGAGATGAACAATTTCTAACTGATATCTATGATAAGTTTCAATATCTTACTCAAGAATTAGAAAATATACGCAAACAAATTATTGATTACTATGGCACATCTTCAGACAATGAATATAATAAAATTAAAACACGACTCAATGAATGCGAAGAATTCATCAGGACTATTGATGCGCGAGGTGATTTTAGTATTATCGTTTCGAAGGAGGAATATGAAGATTTTATTCAAAAACTCATCGCAGGCTTTACTAAAGTTGTTATTGAGAATGAGCATGATTTTGAAAAGGATAAAACTATTCTATCTGGTTTGAATAGAAGTAGAAGTTTAAGGAGACAACGTGTGAGGAAACATAGTTTGTTCCGTCAGGATGTTGACTTAACTAAATTAAATGATGCTCATGAAGAAATTAGGAAATTGAGTGCAGTAAGAATGGATATAAAACAGCCAGAAGAAAATTCAGGTAAATATAATTATAATAATAAATCTTTATTGGCATTGGCTTTATTGGGTCTACTTTTTTCACGTCCTTTCTCCATTCCTCTATATCTATATCTCTTTTCTCATCTATATCTCTTTCCATCTATGTAAGTGGAGTTATTTTTTGTGATCCTCTTTGCCTAGTTGTTAATGTACACTATATTTTTTGTGTATACCTATGTTTTTCTTATATATTTATACGTTATCTATCATTGAATTACAAGGGCCTTGCCATCTGTTACCTGTTACAGAGCCTTGCCATCTATTAGGGATTTTTCTCTATATTATCTCTCTATACCTATTTCCGTATATATTTATTTTCTATCACTCATTTACTATGACCCTCTATAAAGTAACATACCTTGCTCCATAAAATTTACTTACTTATATTTTCTTCAAGACCCTTGTTCCATACACATTTCTTATCTCTATAGACATTACTTTTTCTACATTTCTTATTTTAAAAATGATCCTATAACTCACAATCCCGTACAAACCCGATCTCCACACATCTTCACCTTCATCCTCTGTTCATAACTTAATTTCACTTCCTCGCATCCGCTCTTTGACCTCTCCTTCCATGATTCCATTTCTACTATAGAAACTTTCCACCAGCATTCATCACAGTCAGATCATCCTTCTTATTAATCTCGAACATTATTTTCTCCATTACCCCATATCTGTGTTTCTTACCCCATGTCCCATGTACACACTACAAATTACCCGCTAACATCGTTTGTTCATCCGTCCACTACATTTCATACATCTAATGCTCCCACATTTTTCCTCCCTTCCCACACATTCTACAACTTCTTTCCCTATCACTCATCTAATACTTATTTCCTCTTTCCGCGCTACCATACCCAAACCTTCCTATCCAAAATACATTCAACTACTAAAAATTCAAACTTCCTATTGTATCTACTCATTCCTATTTTTCCATGTCTCTCATGTACTTCCATATTCCGCAGCGTTTGTCCAACCCCTACCTACCTAACATTTCATACTTTCCCTCATCTTATTATACCATTCATACATTAATCATCAACACCTCTCATACATTCTTTTTCTATCCGTAACCCATTAGTTGCTATTGTCGCGGTTAAAGTTGGTACGACTTGGAATTAGGCTAGCTTTCTCAATACCCTGTTGCATGGAAAAACTTTCAATTCACTCGACATCAGAAAACTATTAATAGTTTACGGTAGAGCTATAGACATATTCTATAGCTTTAGCTCTACATTAAGGATGGCGTAGTTCTAAAGAACTGGAAAGAACAATCAAACACCACAGGTCGGGTTTGTTAATTTACTAAATTTGCCCATTTGAAACTCTTAAGCAACTTGAAAGAAGCAAGTTTGGTCCTTTAGAAATTAAATCACTGCGTTGCACAAATAAATATAAAACTAATAAGAAATAAAAATAATAAGAAATATCACTCAGTTTAAAACTTCTATTATCAATCAACAAATTATTAGTACGACGTTTCAGTTGAATTTAAGTTCGATAAATACTGGTTTAATACTTCTTAAACATCTTAAAATAAATTCATAACACCATTCTGATAAAAGATAGCTAAGCATAAAACGTTTAGTTTTGTAGGAAAATTATTAACAGCGGCTGGCTACCTTAATTTAAGCCGATCGATAAAATAATTCTATGTTCCGTACAATTATTCTTCAATATTGCGTCATTAAATAAATATCGATTGTGCAATAATCAAATCTTATTTATATTCTTTAAATGAACTTAATATTTATCTTCATTTATTACTAAATTAATTGATCTATTTCTGTTTGATTGCGGTCTGAATAATAAATAAAAATGTTTCGACTTACATGATTCTCACTTAAACTGATTCTAGTTGTCGGATAACTTTAAGCAAGTAAATTAATACACGAACATTATTAAGTTCTATACTTTACATCTATATAGAGCTGCTGTACCGATTGCTAATCGTTTTTATGAAGCAAAGTGTCGTGGGGTAGTTTGGATTTTAAGCTCGAAAACTGAAACTGGATCTGCCACGAATAAATTGCATCGCCGCTTATATATTTTTGGAATACCTGAAAAGATCCCGCAGTTGCAAAAAAAGAGGGACAGATCCCCGTTTACAAAGACGTTCGACTGTGAAAACAATGAATCTGGCTCGAACAAGTAAATTGTCTATTTCATTCCTGCTTTAAAGTCGAGAAGTTTCTGCTGGTCGTAAGTTCGTTTTCTGATCCCAACGCCCGAGTCTAGCCAACGAAATGTGTAGCCTGACGACTGAGCTTTTCCCAACTGCAGGACTGAATCGCAGCGAAAGAAATGTATTACATGTAGCGTCTATCGACGTACGTTCTATAGGGCTGGATGAGTAAATCCTATGGAGCTTGTGGGTGACGCCCGAGAACGTTTGTCTACTTATTAAATGAAGCGTTTACTATAGTGATCTATACAGTAGAATCTCATTAATTACTGGATTCGTTTATTCCATCATAGATTTGGTTTAATATTTAATTACTGTGACATTCAAGTCTTCACTATTTTATTTGCTTAGCCATTTCCATCGTTACACTATCCCCCCCCCCCCCTACCTATCTCCATCATTGATTTCACGTACACTCTTCTTACAATTCTCTTCGCATCATCCTTCATCACCTTTCTTTCAGATTTCATCATCTTTTTAACTCCATGTACCCAACATATTCCCAGACTATACTAGAGCCCAGACTTATAAAATTGTGTTCATAATAATCTTTTGATGTAAAACAACTCTCACTAATACTATTTTTAGGTAGTGCTGAACTAACGATAAGAGAACTGAAAGAAAGTGATTCGAAATCTAATAGTATTATTGGGACAGAAGATTACGAAACGTGTGATGAAGAAATTAATAGTAGTGAAATTGATGGTAAAAATGGAGAAAATCTTTATAAGGAGGAAAAACGTATAGATGGATTTGCTACAATATTTGGAAGTGATTCCACCAAAGAAAATAGTGATACACAATCTAATCAATTAGAAGAAACTGAAAACTGTGATCAAATTGTTGATATTGGTAAATAAATTGATTTTTTTATTATAAAATAATTTTATTCAATTTTCCTTATACTTGCTTCGAATCGTGGACTGGCAAAATTAGGTGCTAAATGCACTAAATCTATCTCCTATTTTAATTTGGGTATTACGGTTGGACAAATATGATTAGACGAGTGTGATGATATATGTTCAGTGTGTGCAGTTTGGCAATTAGTCCAGCATACCGTGCTGAATCGACCGCTTGGCTGGTATCCAAAAATACTGCCAATGCACAATGTGCGCTGTTTAAAGCGACAGTAACATCAGTTTCGCATTTCAAGAAGGGGTCGTGAGTAGAGCACAGGGTTCTAAAATTCACTTGATTATCTTGTAGGATTTTGTTGGTTTGAATGTTTCGTATTCGAGCTGTGATTATTCTTTCAAAAGTTTGCCTCATCACGTTTAGGAGTGTTATTGGGCGGTACGACAATATGAGTCCAGCATGCCTCGCATGTAATAATATTGCGACGGCTTAGAGCACCTATACTCAACCTGTTTGCAATTTTCTTTTTGAGTGAGACCCTTTTCTAGGTCATCTATCCAAAATGATTAGTGGGGACCTGTTCGTTTCTTGCATATTTGGTTTTGGAATACGATGATTTACAAAGATACGGTGATGCGAACAACGTGAGCAGAAGATAGGAACATTTTTTACAGTTTTGTATTTTTCAGATATGAATGTCCAGAAATTTTCTTTAAAAATATCTTCCATATTCATATTGTTCTTAAACTCGATAAATTCATCGAATAGCCTTGCATATTCAAATCACTATGCAGCTAATTTTTTCGGGGAGGATTTTAAAGATAATTGTGCAACCACAGACTGCTCGCGCATGCCCAAGCATGAGTACGAGAGGAACCTATGAGGATGGATGTCCGCAATGCTCTTCCCATCCCTTCCCCAACAGGTAGTGTTTGTCCGGCAGGTGGTGAACGCGAGCGGACCCCCGACTCATTAAACTCGTGAGGAATTTAGGTGCCCGTTTCACTGACCCCATGTAGCTATCAACCTCCTTGGAACCGCGCTAGCATTACTTCGGGGAGACTGGAGTAATGTAGATGCCAAACTCATAGCATACATGTGAAGATACGAATGTACAACCTTTCTCGTTGGAAATCAATGCTTGTCAAAAATAGATTATATTGACTCTGATCGGCGACTCACATCGACTCTGCGGAGACCGCCAGCCAGATTCCCTTGCGAGGTACTTCCTATTGTTTTTGTTCCCAGAATCGATAAACATAATTGCTAGGTGACATCCCATGTCTGGGTTGACTGTGTTATCCTTTCCACAAAGTTGAGCGGGAAAGATCGTTGCCAAAGAATATCGCTGCGTGTCTGCTCTGCGTATTACACGCTCTGTATTTACATCTTTTGATCAACATTAGTTACATTAGTAATCAGCATTCGAGAATTTAGACACAAGAATGTAAGATCTTTTATTAATTATTATATTTAAATTATTGTGCAAGGACAGTTATTTAAATATAATAATTGATAACTTATACTCTTGTGTCTATGCCAGCCGGCATACCAGCAAAACATGATTGAAACAATAAAGTCGCGACTTGAATTACTCTACTTCTAACTTTGAATTGACCTAGCTGGAACTTAAACAGCCCTTTATAATTATTCTCTCAGGAATGTTTCTTAACCATCCTCCAACTAGAAAGTGCAGGCATTGGCCTTGACATTGGCTTAACTTTAATAATGGAATGCAACCAGTTTTCGTTTTAGCTATAGCGTCTTACACAATTTTATATACCTTAAACCCTTTCCGCGCATACCTCTGAAGTGAATAGTACTTCAAGAGGTATGACATTATAGCCGCTTTCGTACGACAAAATTATTCCCCGAATTTGGCTGTTTGGCTTTGCTTTTCATTATGATATTAATCATACTTCAACTTGTTGAGTGTTTGTTGTAAGCATGCTATCTTTTGTCTCTTTGTCTTAAGCAAGAACATATTAATGTTCTTTCATTTAAGGTTAGAAACTTTTAGTTGTAATGAATGAGGGTTTAACTCAAATGTCTAAGACCATTTAATCTTATGGTTATATTCAGGAAATACAGATTCAAGTTATGTTAAACAAATTTAATTCAACATTTAGTTGGCTTCACAATACATTTTTTAAATTATTTAGTTGAAGGGTAAAATGTATAGCGTAATCTGCATTCCATGAGTAAAGTGAAGCCAATGTCAAGGCCAATGGCTACAGTTTCTTGTTGGGGGACGGCTAAAGAACATGCCTGAGAGAATCAATATAAGGAACAGTTTGAGTTCCAGCAAGGTCAATTCAAAATTAGAAGCTAAGTAATTAAATTCGCGACTTTCTTCCTTCTATCATTTTTTGGTGATATGGCGTCTGGTATAGACACGAGAATGTAAGATCCTTTATTAATTAGTATATTTAAATAAATGTGCAAGGACAATTATTTAAATATAATAACTAGTAGCTAATAAAAGATCTTACATTCTCTTGTCTATGCCAGACACCGTATCACCAAAATATGATAGAAAGAATAAAGTCGCAAATAGAATTACTCTACTTCTAACATTGAATTGACCTAGCTGGAACTGAACAGTTCCTTATAATGATTCTCTCAGGAATGTTTCTTAGCCGTTCCCCAACTAGGAACTGCAGACATTGCCTTGACATTGGATTGATTTTATTAATGGAATGTAGCCAGTTTCTGTTTTAGCTCATTTTCTAAATACTTCGTAATTCTGGTTGATGATGCTCTAGGAAAAACGAAACCGTTCCAACATAAAATTATTTTAATTAAAGTAGATATGAAATAATTAAGTATTGAAAAACGTATTTCATATTTCAGAAAAACAAAACATAAAGAATAAAAATCTGTTAAATTTGCTGAACAAATTTCCAACTATAGATATAACAAATACTTTGTTAAATGCTAAACATTTTTGGAGCGATTCATTGACTGATAGTTTACAATATTATGAATGTGTTACAGAAGCTGATAATATGTATTCACCTGAAACAAATAACAACAAACCTGATTTGGCTGATAATGAAATAAATCCAATAATTTTAGAAGACGAAATAACTATCAAGCGCTATATTAATCAAAAACTTTGTGAATTTAAGAAGAGATTTGAAGATGCTCCACAGTTTACAATTAAACATACCGATCCCAGGCATATTAATATCAAAGAAAATACTTCGGTCGATATATTGAACGATAAAGCAATAAACAATACATTTAATGAAAAATTTGATTCGTATAAAAGTCAAAATAAAACAGTTTGTAATGAAAATAACACAAACACCCTCGAATTTAATAAGAATAATAATATGGAAAATAATGGAAACAGAAACGAATTAAATACATTGGTCAACCGCAGTGCGAACAGCGAATTGATTAAATCGGTTTCCAATAACGCAATTTTCGTGGGAAATTTCGATGAGGATAATAAATTAAATTCAATTAGGCTAGACAGACGTGGAACAGAAAATAACGGTTTTTCATTTCAAAATAATTTAGCTAATGAAATGGAATTGGAAATCGGTAATAGTTTATTGAATAGCTATAGCAAAGATAATAACAATAAAAACAGTGTTATAAATGATGAAAAATTATATGACTCTACGAAATCTATTCAAAATAATTTTCATATAAATGAAAATAAAAATACAACCGCTTCAAATAAAATTAATAAAATGCAAAATACATTAAACAATACAGCAACAGATATAGATAATGAAAAAGTTGATGTCGAACAATTATTTAGTGATAGACAAAGTTTTATGAATGCTCTTTTACATACCGGAAAGGATATGTCGCAAGATACCCCAGATTTGGATAATTCAAAAATTATTACACCCAACAATAAGTTGTTACATCTAACACAAGATGATGGTTTAGAACAATCGTTTGATATGAATTTGTTCATAGAAAACACTGAAGATAATATTTCTGTCAATCCAGATACTGAACAGTTGGTGAATACTTTTGATAGTTCTCGAGAGAGTGAAGAAAGGTTTGAATCAAATTTGTTACATACGAAGCAAATTTCTAACTCATTTAGCCAAATTCGACTGTTAGAAGATTTCGAAGGCAACAATTTTCAGAGCAATACAGAAATTAATAGGACTACAAATTCTAATGTTCCATTTGATAAAGATCAATTAGAAAAAATTGTAAATGCAGAAAAACAGCTTTCTAATAAATATTCAAGTGAAAATTTTACGAAAAGGATAGCAAACACTTACAGGAATAATTTAGATGATTATTTGCATTTAAAAAGCGAAAATAGAATTACAAGTCAGAACTATAAAGATTCCAACGTCTTATGTATTACTCAAAATTTAAATAAGCATAAAGAGGTACAATTAAAAAATAATCCTAAGAAAATCTTAATATTAGATAATCAAAAATATCCCAATACAACAAATTCTATAGATGATGAAAAAGGTGAGTTATTTTGTTTATTAATGTATATTATGATAACACCATGGTTTTCCCTCGTCGCCATTTTTAATTTTCCCAAAAATGAGGCTTTATGATAAAATTCTGAAATGTTGTACATATTGTAATATTCATCTAATAAATATCGTCTTATTGCTCCAACTTCAATAGAACGCGATCTTACTATGT
>WYDF02112987.1:0-10338 GCA_009867245.2 Adranes taylori
AGAGTTTGGTTATTGCTTTGAGTAACTCACTTCCTCCTAGTTTGATGGCTTCTACAACAACACCGTCTTCGCCAGGATCTTTGTTGTTCTTCATTTCTGACAACATACAAATCATACAACATACTGACCTATACAAATCCTCCAATTCCCCGCGCTCATTCCTTCATTTTCAGGATAAAGTAATTCCTCGCATTCATTCCATGTTCCCATGTTTCTACCTCTTTTCCACCTATTCTACATTTCCTTTCAGTCTCCGCCATCCAATATCTATTACCCTTTCTTCACTTCCACATTAAATTTCGTTATCATCCTCTTTTCTGTCATATTTTTTTCCGATCCCAGATATTCCGGTATTCTCCCCTCTAGCCTAAGAAACACATATTTCTTATTATATCCATTACTCACTCTTATCTTTTCATCTCTCTCTCTCTCTCTCTCTCTAGCAGTTTCACATCTCGCATTCTCTGTTCAATTTCTATTTCACTATTTCTTCCATTCATATATCACATATATCATTCCAAGCATACATTGACCATCCAAACCTCCCAATCTTTTGTCTTTCTTTCACCCATACGTTACAGTCCTCACATTTATCAAAATCAGTCCTAACTAATCCACATACTCTTTTTACCAATCTCTCCATCACATCTACCACACCTCTACTGGAATTCCATTCGGCCCAGCAGCACTATCATTGCATTTTGTGTTTTCAGAACTAATCTTGAAATTCGCATATAAATATTGAAATAAATTTAAGAAAGTTACATGCCACAAAATGAGCATTAAGAAAAATAATAATCATCATCATAATATAGTTTTAAAGCGAAATTGAATGACGTAATCAGTCGAAATTATGTAAAAATTAAAGAGCAAGTATTATGGATAGATGTTTTGTATTTTAAAATTTATTGTATGTTGATTTACTTTCTGTTATTTTTGCATGCATAAATTACATGCGATTTTATAGAACATCGTTATATATATTAATACAGTTATGGATAGAAGTATTATTATAAATCGCACCTTAAAAGAATTAGCCGGAATTTGACAGATAAAGAAATTCTCTACATTTTTTATTTGAAAAAATAAAATTTTACGAAAATAGTTTTATGTTAATAACTTAGCGTAATTTTACAAAAACTATAAATTTGCAAAAATATTGAAGAAATTGATAAAATAATAAAAATTTCGGGTTGGGTCCGCTAAATAAGATATGCGAAAGTGCACGATTTTGAAATGCATCTTTGTTCATTTCGACCATACGGAAAGTTATGTAGTGTGGTACGTTACATTGTTGGAAACGTCCATTTACGCTCTTTCCAAAAACGTGGTCAATGGCAATTCTATAATTTATAGTTATTGAGTTTTGAATTTTTTTACATTAAATAATTTTTATTTCACGCCAAAAAACGTTGATTTAGTATGATTTTTATGGGACATTTTTAGACATTTATATTCATTGCTCTTGAACGAGTGGAGATAGCGCCATGATATTTGGATATGTTATGCAAAACATCTCATGCTTTTGTTTATGTGTACAGTTTTTCACGTGTTTGTTCCAAGAAAAACAACAGGCCACTAAAAATGTTCGCCTGCTGGATTTGTGCATTATACGCTAATACTGTATTTGACGTGGAAAGTATAATAGATGGGCACATTTTGTAAATATACAATGGTACAATGAAAACCTATTATGAAAAGAATTCAAATTAATTCTTAGATAAAAGCAACAATTTATCGATGGATGTCGTAGATCACGCTGTTTCGTGACGACTCTTTTTTTTTTTGGAAGTTTAGAGAAGTGTTTAAGAGAATTCAAAATAAATTTTTGAGAAAATTCTGATAGCAAAAATCGGACACCTGCGTATTAAGATGCAATGAAATCGGTTTAATTGGGCTTAAAATATACATATTGATGGGGACACAAACAAATATTGAAAAATACTGATTTCTCACATATTTTCGAAGAATAAATTTTTTTTATTAAATTTTTTTAAACCCTCTTTCATTTACGTAAAAGCACTTGAATCCTGTATGTTTCATAAACCTGTATGTCTGACAAGGGCTGCTTAACGGGAACGTGACTTTTCAATAAAAGACTTGTTTTGTGGTAAAAAATATTTTATTTTTCTACATAATACCCTTGCCGTTCTACACACTTAATAATCAAACGGTTTTCCAATTTTTGTTTAAACCATCCAAAAATTGATCTTTTGGAATCTCTGCGAAATATGCATTGTTATAAAATTTGATCTTATTAAAGCAGGATCGTAATTATGGTTATCGAAATGTGCGAAATGTTCACTCGAAGACGATATTCACAAGACCCGAAATGCGTCTGTTGAACGCTGGATTGAGTAGGCCCTTTTATATGCAATTAACTGGCAGGAAGACTTTTCTGGACAGTAGCACTTTGTGTAGCCGCCGACTAGATTCACCGCGTGGCTTGAAGGAAACTTCTGGTAAAAATCTTAGGAAGTTTAGAACTAGGACCAATGGGAAAGCATCTTTGATCCGTTGGAAATCGTAAGGATCAATAATGCGTTGTTCTTCTATCGAAAATCTACGAAAACATAAGATATTCGACCAATCAGAGTTCAATGTAAAAAGAATCGCAAAAAAGTTACCCCTTTAAATGTATAAGCAGCCAATGAGAATTAATTATATATTTTTTTAAATTGAAGGATCTGACGGATCCGTCAATTTAAAAAAATTATTGACGGAGTAGTAAATTGAGTAAATTGAAGTAAATTGACGGATCTTACGAAAGCAACTACGTGAAGGACAGAGCTACTACAAATGCATATGTGTACTGTGCTTCTCGTATATCTCGCGCCAGGCTGTACTAGCATAATATATTTCCCGCGAAAGTGTATTAAGGTCTCAAGTGTTCGCTGTTTAGCTCTTTCCACTGCAGAGGTGTAAAACATTTGCGTTTTTCTCTTGCCATAAATTTTTTTTATCATATCTGAATCGAATTAAATTTGATTAGTCAATGTATATTATATTACAAGATTACTTATTACATTAATGAATTAATTTACATGGGATATGTTATCCGATAACAGCATCCCTTGCGGCTATCACCTCCTCATTTGTACCGAATCTCTTTCAACCGAGACACTATTTCATGTTATGAAATAAGAAGAAATCTAACGCTGCCCGATCTGGCGAATATGGAGGGATCGGGCAGTAATTCGTAACCTAATTTGATGAATCTGGGGGTCGATGAATCTGGGGGGAACAAAACTTTCATGTTGAATAAATGCGGTTGTCCTTTCTTTAGTTTTTATCAAAAATAAAAACTCTGTTCCACCAAGATACCGCACTTTTTTCTTCGTCAGCAGGTGTTACTAATTGCTGCCCCATATCCTCCATATTTGCCAGACCTAGCTCCGTCAAATTTCGTTTTGTTTCGAAACTTGAAAATGTAGCTTGATGGAAAGAGATTCAGTACAAATGAGAAGGTGATAGCAGCAACGGATGCATATATATATATACTCAACTCATAAATCTCAACTCACAAATCTCAGAAGATCTACTTATTTCTATAAGAATATAATTTTTTTCTTGACACTGTATAGGTTCATTTTAATATTATTTAACTGACCTAAATTTTGTAACACTTTTTTTTAATTTGAAAATGATAATATTAACGCACGATTTACAATTGTTTTGTTTCGAAAATAGGTGCATTATTATTATAATTCTGTCATAAATTGTTTATTATTAAAACTTTTGCAATTGCAATATTATATATCATCATTATTATAGAGAATCAAACGTCATATATTTATTCAGACGATGTTCTTGACATAATGACACTCATTTCGTTTTAAAACCTAAGAATAACAATTGCTTATGTATAATTGATTATTTGTTATAATATTTTAAAATGACAATTTATTTCTTTTGTGTATTTTGCATAACATAAATTACTTTTATTTATTGCTTTCAAGTCCAGGGTTTATAATAAACATCTACTACTCATTTTTTATCTTTCATATAATATGTCATATATTTCATATAATCCCTCATTATCTTTCATATATTTCACTGTAATCCGTTCATACGTAATTCAAAGAGGGGTTAATAAGAAATAATTGTATTCAAAATGAAATTTTCAAAAAAAAATTCCCAGCAAAAAATCTTGTAGTTAGTCCCATTTCTCTATCTCGAATAGAACACGACGTTGCCATGTTTTAGATTTAAGAAAACATTTGAATATTTCTCAGAAACTAAATAATACGACATTTAAATAAACTTTATTGCAGAGGCTACCTAATTAATGCCCCTTCGATTTTATTTAAAATACTTTTTTCTGCAGTTACAATTTAACATGTATACAGGATGTTCTTCTTTACACAAACTTTGAGACCCATTTTCTCTCAAACCACAAGAATAATTTCTCCTAAATTTCTGGAATCAAAAGTTCTTTAAATACTAAAGCCATTTAACAGACTTAAGAAAAACGAACAAGTAAACTTCCTCGAAAAAAAAATGACCTTGAAAAAGATTTGCACTATCTTTAATATCGAGATTGATACAAATGCTGGCAGAATGATACCTGGGGAACATATTACAGACAACTTAGTAGGCAAATTAAACACGTCAAATTAGAATCATTGTGTAAACATGTGTAGCCGTCTTGTCTAAATAGACTCATTAGGTAAACATGTGCAGCTGGCATCAATTATTGATTTGTCGCCATGATTTATTAGCGCGACGAATTAATACATGCGCTTTGTTGATAAAGGCTATAAAAATAGAAAGAGGTACAGGCAGACATCGGAGGACAGTAAAGAGTCGCGCCCACGAAGGCAATTTTCACGGAGAGCCGAGAGGCGTCGGGATTAACTGGAGCCGTGCTAACATAGAAGTTAGAGTATGAAAATGGGCGTTAAGGGATAGCTATAGTTTTTAATAGGAAGAAATGAGGCAACGACACTGGTGGCTTATGCGTTTTCTTTAAAACTATAATCGCATTCTGAACATTTGTATGGCTTTTTATCAGTATGGGTAAGCTAGAGACTGCAAAAAGTGCTTCTTCTTCTTCTAAAACTAGAGTCGCATTCTAAACAATTATGAATTATGATTTTTCGCCCCTACGGATAAGCTTGTGGCTGTTTAAATATTTTTTTTAACTGGAATCACGTTGTAAACATTTCTATGGTTTTTCACATATATGAATACGTTCCAATACTGGTTTCATCAGACAAACACTTAGGCATATAATTTTTCATCTACATGAATAAGCTTGTGTTCTATTAAAGTAATCTGTTCGGTAAAATTCGAATTGCATTTTAAAATTTTAAATGCTCAGTTGAAAGTGATTCTTTTGTGATAATTAAAAAATAATCTTGCGTATTGTTTACAAATTTAAATCTATTCATAAATACGAGATATAAAAACGCCTTTAGTAGACAAATTAAACAAGTCAAAATGGAATCATTGTGTAAACATGTGTATCTGTTTTATTACTAATTGTCTAAATAGACTCTAAATAGATATGTGTACCTTGGCATCCGTTATTGATTTGTCGCCACGATTATTACCGCGACTAATAATACTTGCGCTTTGTTGATAAAGGGTATGAAAATAGAAAGGGATACAGGCAGTAAAAAGTCGCTCCGCCAGAGGCAATTTTCACGGCGAGCCGAGAGGCATCTAGATCAGCTGGAGTCGTGCGAACATAGAAGTTAGACAATGAAAATGGGCGGAAAGGGATAACGACAGTTTTTAATAGGAAGAAATGAGACAAGAACGCTCTGGTGGCTATTTAAATAAGCCTTTTCTTTGAAACTAGAATCGCATTCGGTACATTTCTATGGGTTTTCACCCGTATGAATAAGATTGTGTCTGTATAAAGTGTTTCTTATTCTGAAACTAGAATCGCATTCTAAACAATTGTATGGTTTTTCGCCACTAAAACTGGAATCACGTTGTAAACATTTGTATAGTTTTTCACATATATGAATAAGTTTATGAGGCACCTTTTATTTAAAACTAGAATCGCATTGTTTACATTTGTATGGTTTATCGTCAGCAGAGTAAATTCGTGTTTTCTTACATCGTCTCAAATTGCATTTAAAAAATTTAATGGGTTAAATTTAAATGATCAGTTGAAAGTGAATTTTCCTGATAATTAAAAAATAAACCTACTTATAGTATCGCGTTCGAAATGATTGTAGCACAGATGTTAGTTTAATTATATTAATATTTTTTGACTAGTTTGGAAACTCAAACACATTAAATTCTGAATTTATTAACTAATGAACTAATTTAATTAACTAATGAACTGCTTAATTTCTGTGGACATTTATTTTATTTCCTTGAGAATTGGTCAAATCTATCACATGCTAACATTTACTTTAAAGATAATTTTGAGTTTTATTATTTCATGTGTCCTGTTAACCCGACTTAATATCAGTAATATAAATTAATTATATATAACTTATTCGAATATATTTTTTCCGATCCCATTTATATAGTCGGGTGGGTTTAATGAGTTATTACATTTATTTATCCATCCAAACCCACCCCACTCTGGTTCCACACTCGGAACGCGACGAACCGTTTCGTTCCATAAAATACCGTGCTAAAGTACCGTTCCCGTTCCGTTACTAGTTCTTTCACAAATTCAAATTTGTGAAAGAACTTGTGAAATTTAAAGAGGCAGAATCATACCGACCAATTTGTCTTTTAACTGACATCAATAAATTGCTTGAAATACTTCCATTGCAAAGAATGCAGGATCATTTAGGAAAAAAACCACGGATTACATGACGGGCAGTTTGGATTTCGAGAAGAAAGATTAACGATCGATGCTGTCAAAGCAGTCGTTGCGGCAGGTAAAGCAGCTCAGTCAGGAACCAGACACACAAGGCAGCTGTGTGCACTGGGTTCACTAGACGTAAAAAATGCTTTTAATATGGCCGATTGGACGAAGATAAGGGTTCCGCTCCAGACAAAGAAAGTACCCGCTTACTTGTTGTTGGTTCTATTCAACTATCCCTTGGTTAGAAACGTGAGGTATGGCGCAAGCGGCGGAAGAAGTAAAATAAGGAAGACTGAGCTGTGATGTTCCCCAAGGATCGGTATTGGGACGACCGTGTGGAATGTCATGTACGATGATTTGCTTAGAATTGGGGTACCCAGTCCTAAGCTCAGTTTGTTGGATTTGAAGGGTTCAGCTTGTTGCATATGCAGACGATGTGCAGGTGCTAGAGGAAAACCTAAACCGCATAATAGCCCATGTTGAGAAATGGCTGGAAAAAATGAGTTAGGTCTGGCGTCACTAAAGACCGATGCCATAATGCTTACTGGTAGGAGAAAAATCAGCCCTCCAACAAATAGAGTACTCGGGTACTAAACACAATTCATCGAGGACGTCAAACACTTAGGAGTTGTGCTTGACAAAGCACTGTGACTGAGGGCACAAGTCAAGCACGTAGCTTGATAAAGCTAACAACGTTAGCACATAAATAAATAGCGAAGCTCATTCCACGCTTGAATGGCGCACAATCGGGAAGGCAGAGAGTACTATACAGTGTTATAGAATCGTTTATCCTATATTTGGCACCAGTTTGGGTGAAGGCATTAAATACAGCAAAAACAGCCAGTCTGCTTGGTAAAGCTCAGCATACAGGATTGATAGGCATAACGTCTGCTTACAGAACGATCTCGCTGGATGCATTGAATGTAATATCGGGCATTGTACTCTTGTGCCTTTTGGCGGTTGAGAAACCTAGAGCGTAAGCGCAAGGCACTGGCCGTAAACTGGAGCGGTATGTCACCATTGAGTTGTGGCAAAATGGTATTGAATTGATAGCTGGTATTGGTATTGAGTTGGACATAAATATGAAAGGATGAGGGTCATTTAAAATGATGTACAAAGTGGAGGAATGGGTAGAGGCTGAACGTGGCAGTCTAAATTACTATTTTACGCAGATCCCGACTGGGCATGGCAGCTTCGGGGAATATCTTCATCGTGTCTGGCGAAAGGTGTCCGATGTATGTGAATACTGTGTCGCTGAGTGCAAGGATAGCGTTGAACACATTATGTTAACAGTTGAGCATCGATGCGAAGACAGACGTGAGGCCGAAATTTATTTCGCCGGAGACTTTAGTCCGGAGAGGATTTGCAAGAAAATAGCACACGACAAAGATAATGAAAGACAGTTGGATAGAATTGCTATTGCGGGAGCGCAACGTGTAAGAAAAGACTAGCAAAGTTAATACCACTGCAGCGAAGAACAAACAATCCTCAGAGGATGACTTGGCCAGAGAAAGTTAATATGGGCTGTAGTAAGATTCCTCTACATACTCTAAAGTTATGTTTTCATAGTTCCGGAGGTGTGTAGTAGAGCTGCGGAGGAAATGGTTTAGTGGGTATTGTCCATGTCTGGGTCGAGTACAACACTCCCTCTCCCCCATGCAACGACATAGAATGATAAGTCAGCATAGGGCAGTGCGTAAATGCATTTCCTAAACCTCATAAAAAAAATGAACTATCGAACAATAAAGAGCAAAAAAAAAGATATTTTATGAGAGGAATTCCGTCTCATTGATTCCCAAAAAATTCTTGTAAATTTAAAAGAAAGGGAACAAGTAGAAAACAATTGCAGCTACAATTAACACCCGGTAAAATATTATCAGTCGCTAAAACTGTGATTAGAAATGTGTACATACGCTGATAGATAAGAAACGCTTTTCGTATGAAAGATAAAACACACTCTCATCCACATTAAGCATTGCTCGCTTGTAAACACTCAAACATCCTATTTAAACATACTAGTTCTATAGACAATACAATTGTCGTATTATGATTATTACAAATGATGTCAAAAAAAAAACAAGCAAACATACAAACAAACACACACACACACGAAAAAAAGAACAGTATAAAATGAATAGATATATCATATCTAGAGGCGTGTTGTACCTGTTATTTCCCGTTTTTCAATTGTTTCGAAAAGTTCAATGAATTATTGAAATCAAAAACATGTACATGTTACATATCCATAATAGAATATTAGGTACGCTAATAGAATATACTAGTAAGAAGTGAAAAAATCGTCATACTAATTCTAATGCCTCCTAATCAAGAATTAAAGAAAGTGTTGGCGCTATCAGCGAAAGCAGCAAGCGCACAAATAAGAGTTCATCGTATAATTTATGTAGTGAGTCGACTTAGAAATCTTTGGCAATGTGAAAATTTTGTAGCATTTTCGTTCATTCTCATTGCATATTAGTGCTACGAATTTTAGCAGAAGGCGTTTCGATGCAATGCTCCCTAAGATTTTGGTCGCAATCACCAACGCCGTTGATGCGCACCCACCACTTATGCTTTTGTCAACAATAAAACGCAATTTAATCCTTAGAAATATCAACGGATTAAAGAAATTTTTCTATTGCTCAAAATTTTGCACTTCCTAAAGATTTTAGCAAAACTTTCCTTCGAGAGCTGACAACTACGCGAAGTGCCCAACAAAACTTGCTTTTTCTCCTCTAACTTCAAATAAAAGACTTAATCCTCAGGAATTTTGGGTCTAGTGCTATTTGTCTTCGAGTGAGAACGTCGCACGTTTCAACTAGAATAATTTATTATTAAAAGATCAGACCTATTCTTAAAGAGCGAGCTAAATCGCACCCTTGAATCTAATTTGCATCAAAGTAAGCGCAATAGTACTTCTAAGAAGATCAGGTCAAGTATATATAGATGCTCCATTTATTATTTTCTGCTCAATCTCTCGTTCTCTTAATATCATCTAATCTTCAATTCTCTCATATAAATATTGCACAATCCTTCCTTGACAAACTACTTCGTCAATGCGAAAACGAGGAGCAAAACGTCAGAGGAAGAGGGACGCCAAACGTTACACCACGTATGCTGATAGACGTACCCGTTCCATTCAGTCCACCAAAGCAGCAAGCCTTACCCCCGTTTTACCTACAGCTCCAGGCGATGTGCTATTACTCCAAGCAAGAGATGGCTCTACAAAGTAACTTGTGAAGAACACCGCCAACGATAAATAGATAGATAGATAAAACCTTTATTGGCATACAAAATAAAACTTACATAATAAAATTAATTCATAATAAAAAAAAAATAATTCTTACAAAAACAATAGACGATACACAATACAAAAATTATACAAATCTTAACATTAAACCTCATTGGCAGAAGGCAAGGCTTTTATTTATCTCTTCACCATTTCTCATTCCCTATCACTTTCCTCCATTTAACATTTAATTTCTTTTTTTTTATCTCATCCACAATTCTCTTCATTAGCTCTAAACCTTTTCCCTCCATCCCTAAGCTTATCCTCCAGTTAT
>WYDF02112998.1:0-10338 GCA_009867245.2 Adranes taylori
GCTAATTACTAAAATGAACAAGGAAGCTGTCAGCGCAAAGTCGCTTTATAAACTATGGCTTCTTCCGTGCATCGAACGCTGTGTCGTTTCGGTGGGGACGTCATCTCGCAGACGTTTCGCTTAAGTAAGATTGACTGCTATAATTAAGTAACATGTAGAGATGCGCTTATAACTTGTTTTCCCTTGAAAAATTGAAGTTATTCTATTACTTCAAATGAACGGTATTTATCGGAAGAACTGGATTAATCGGATTTAAATGTTATTTAAAACATGATTATATTTTAACATCATCCGAGTCAAAGATGGATGCCGCGTTCTATATTATACACATAACTCTATGTACTACATGCTCTTACGCTAATTACTAAAATGAACAAAGAAGCTGTCAGCGCAAAGTCGCTTTATAAACTATGGCTTCTTCCGTGCATCGAACGCTGTGTATTTTCGGTGGGGACGTCATCTCGCAGACGTTTCGATTAAGTAAGATTGACTGCTATAATTAATTAACATGTAGAGATGCGCTTATAACTTGTTTCCCCTTGAAAAAATTGAAGTTATTCTATAACGTCAGTTGAACGGTATTTATCGGAAGAACTGGATTGATCGGAGTCGGAACGTCAAATCTTATTTGGTTCACTTCTTGTATTTTGGATTTACGATTTTTCGATGCAACTTCCTTTTTACATAAATTTAACTTCCATCCTAAAAAGCTGAAAAATAAAATTACGATTAAAAACAGGAGGATATATACTCCATATACTGCTTGATCCATGAATAATGGATCAAGCAGTATATGGAGTTCCATTTAAAAACTCATTTTGGTTTTGTAATTGATTTTGAATTGATTGCATTTAGTTCAGGTTGATTGTCTCTAATTCCATTTTAATCGGGATGCTGTGTATGTTTTTACCGTTGTCGTCCATATTGATTTTTGGTAAATGTTTATCGAAGTTTCCATAAGCACGGTACGGTGGGATTTTAATGTTTTATTAGTAACATTACTAGTATTTAAAATTATTTTATTAATTTTAGTAAACCCCGAAAATAATAAAAAGCTGGATGACGTGCATCAAGTTTTGTTTTACATGAACTATAATAATTTTTTTCTGAATATTTGTAGGTTTTGCAAAATAAATTAAACATTATGTAAATAGATAAGTGGATATTTCACGACATTTTAATCCTTTCCTTGCCTTGTCGCGCTTATGTTCGGAATCTTGTTCTACATATAAAAAGTTGATTACATGTAATAAAATTTTATTTAGAAGTAACTTATGTTTTATTTCGTTCTAAGAAATGAAAGTATTTTGATGAGAAACTATCCCAAATATCAAGTTGAAAAATACGAAATATAATAATGATTTGGCAATAGTGTTTACATTTTGAGGTATTAAAAAATTAATTCTAAATACAGAGTATAATCGTCTGGGAGTAAATTCAACCATCACCTTTTTGGCAGCCAGGTAATATTTATATTCTGGGAGTGAACTCAACCAACGTTTCCCAAAGTATGCACCGTGTATAACGTATTTTTCCGTGTATAACGACTCCTATTTTGGAAACTCTATTTGCAGAAAAAAATGTGAGTAAAAAATTAATATTCAACAAATTTTCAATGTGATAACGTAGTATTCATTATAATAAGCTGTACACTCTTCATCACTGTCATCAGGAATCTCAGGCACTCCATCATCACTGTCATAAGCAACATCCATTAGTTTATCATCATTGTCATCATCATCCTCAACGGCATCCTACATTTCTTGAATGATTTGATTATAACTTCCTTCTTGACACCATTCTAGATTGTAAGGACCCAGTTGTTAAGTTCTTCTATTGTTGGTCTCCTGACAATTCTGGTAGGTGTCAGATTTGAATCAGCTCCTTGCATCCACCTGTTTCATTCTTCTCTTATCAGGGTCTTAAATAGCTTGCGAATGGAAGTATTCAGGGGCTGCAGTTGGCTTCGAAGGCTACTGGGAATTACATTGTTGCATGCTTTTTGTCTCCTCTGTTAGATTCGGATTCTAAACCATTATCGGGATTATAAGCCATTGTCAATAGCTGTTTCCAAAATTTAATTTAGCGCCAATACCAAGATACCCAATTCTGATACCCAATAACCAATCTATAGAGTATTTGAAAAAGAATGACAGCACCGTATTTATGACACAGAAAGTAAATCCCAATGTAACATCATAAACCAGCGACAGAGAGTTAAATGTTTGGCTTTACCTAAAATTAAAAAAAATACCAATTTATTTCAATATTATTTGAATATATTCTTATCTCAAATTTTGCAGTCATTTTAGTCAACAAATAATGCAGGTATATAGTCACTTCAGGTAGAAAATATTTACAATTCAAAGAAGCATAAGAGTGATCATTAAGAAAGCACTTAACTTTCTTGGAAATTATTAAAATTTCCAATCGGCAGAAAGTGTCGTGCAGATTGAGAATTATTTTAGTAAAGATTTACATTTCTGTTGGTATAGTCTTCTGAGCGTAACCCGCAGAATTGTTAGTTTTCGTACTTATATAGGCGATAAAAAGCGATATTGATTAAGTGAACTTGTGCAATAAAAATGGCACTGCGTCAAATTTTACTTCTGTGAAATCAAAGTGTCATTTAACAGTGCATTTGAAAACTGTAGTGTTAAAACCTGACGCTCTTGTACATGAACATATAACTAGTAATATTCGGAGTATAGTTTCTAATTGTTCAACTATGACCATTTATAGACTTTTGAAGCAACGAAAGAATGGATGTATTACAGTAGCACTGAAAACGTCAACACACAGAAAATCCATCCAAATAGATGATACTGCGAAATAATTGATACGAAGAAAAGTGCGTTCATTTTATTTCCAAAAAAAGATACCTACTTTGGACAAACATTTAGTAGACATTAATGGAGACGAAACTTTGCTAAACATTAAGAGACAAATTGTGGAAAATTTTATACAATAATTATAATAATAACCTTTATGGGCATTTCATACAAATAAATTTAATATAAAGGCAAAAATCAGTTTCAAGTAATATACAAAACATCGAACTTTCTCTAAGGAAAAGTTAAGGTAAGGCTATGTACTACCCCTTAATTATCTTATACCCTTTTATATTGCCTCCCTTCTTACCCCATCCCTTTTCATGTCAACTTTCTTCCCTATATCCCCATCTAAATAACTAGTCCCTCGCTCCCTTCCTTTCATTTCTTCTCCTTACCATCTCCCTCCTACTTCCCATTTACTTTCCAAACTCACCTTCTTTTCTTAACCTTTATATCTATCCTCCCTTAGTAACCTCAATCAAGAATACTCCTTTTTACTTATAACCTTTACCATTTTCTCCATTATGCTCAATCCGCCTCCATTCTGCCCTAAGGAACGCCTCCAATTCTTTCCTCTTATTCTACCCTCATCCGTCCACTCCATATTCACACAATCCCTCATCTAATGCATCCAACTTTCTTCTTCATTTCCATACGCTCTACACATCCTCTCTTGCAAATTCATCCAGTATCTATTCCCTCTTTCTTAACTCCCACACCGAAACCTCGCAATCATTCTTTTCTCATTCGTACATATACGAGACCCTAAATACTCAGACCCTAAATACCAACCCCTTCAACGTTTATCCATTCATACTTGTAATTAATACTCAGACCCAGACCATACATATATACACTCCTCTCTCTCTCACACACATACACATCCATAATCATTAACCTCATCTTAACGGACTCACCCTCTATTCCCACATCTTCCTCATTCTTTCTATCACCCCTCTTGCTCTCTTCACTATTATTGTAATGTGTGCTGTACATGAACCACTTTGTGTCACCAAAAATCCCAGGTATTTATACTTTTTCACATTATCTATATTATTTCCTCCTATATCAAGCACATCGCTCCTGCATTCTCTACCAGCTCCTTTACACTTCTTAGTCTTCTTGGCATTCATTACTAACCCCCTTTTCTCCATATACCTATTCACGCTCCCAATCATCTCAGTCATCTCCTCTCTAGTACCCGCCATACATACAATGTCGTCGGCGTAAGTCAGCGACAATACCTTACACCTTCCAATGTGTATCCCCCAGCTTGCCCCTTATTCAACACTTCCTCCAAAACTGAAATATAAATATTAAATAGGCTAGCACTAAAATGACACCTCTGCCTAACCCCCATATCCACTTTAAACCATTCAGACACCTTCGCATTCACAAAAAAAGATACCTACTTTGGCCAAACTTTTAGTAGACATTAATGGAGACGAAACTTTGCGAAACATTAAAAAAAATGTGGAGAGTTATAAACCAATTAGAAATAGTTTGGGAAAAGCAGGATAGAAAATCTGCGCTCATAGAAAAAGAAGAAATTATTTGTTGGAGGAGGCAATATTGATAAAGGTCAACTGATAAATGTCACCGTTTGATTATCACTCATATTAGAGAAGATAAAGGATCCAGGTTTGTTAGAATTTGTTTCAAACTCTACGAAAGATTATGATGAAGAAGAAATGACTTCTGGTGTTTTTGAAGAATATTTTAGTCAAATGATAGATTTATTACCGACCAATTATCTAATAGTTATGGGCAATGTCAGTTACCATTCAAGATTGAAGTAACCTTTACCTAACAATAAATGGGAAAAGCAAGGAAAATAAGGAAACTGATGATGTTGCTTCCTTATCGGAAGAGCAGACTTATTTATTTAGGTATGTATTTCTCTATTTATATTAATTAGAGAAATACATACCTACATACCTTAATTATATTAAGTTAAGTGGTGCTAGTACCCAAAATATATTCAATATTAAATTTTAAAAAGATGTCCTAAAATAACATCTGTATAATATTTTTATAAAAATAAATGTAGGTACTCACTGATATTTTAGTATTTCTTTATAATTATTATTGGTTACTAGATACTAAAGTCTTGCAAAAACTGAGATAAGAAGGGACCTTTATTTATGTATTCTGCTTTGAACATCCTGTATGACAACCGTCTTGAAACTCTGCCATAAAAATTGTGCTATCACGCATTTCCAAATAAACTATAATTAAAAACCAAAAAACTGAATACAGCACCCCTAAAACCACCGAAGAGAAGTCGAGTACAGGTGCGAGATGACTAGATTTTTTGTTCTCTATCCTTGTGTTCCGTATTCTTGTTAAATTAGAATACTGAACACAAGGGCTAAGCAAAGAAATGGACACAGAGAAGCACAGGATATGTCATAGAGGAAACCTTACAGAGCAAACTTGAAAAAGCACAATTCGAATTTGAATTGTGACTTTGTACCAACATAGCTTTTGTCGGGTAATTCTTACATAGGTTTACATTTAAATAGTTTACCATAAGTAATTTTGTATATAAAATAAAATTCTTATATGATAAAGCTTAGTGAATAGTGAATAGTTACTAAATGACATTGCAATCACGTTAATAGTAAACTAAACGTACATTAGCTATTCTCTTCTTAAATCAGAGAAACCAGTAAATCTCACCCAATTGAATTGGCGCCGATTTGGGAAAGTTGTCTCCCTCATTTGCCTCCGCTAGAGTGCCAAATTAAAAAAAAAGTTTTTTTATACTACCTATGTATAATGATCCTCTCATTTTGGGACTTAAAGAAAAAGTGATCGTTATACACGATAAAGTACGGTACATTTGTATTTGGAGTTCACGGCTATCAGCAAGTTCATACTAGGGAGCTTGCTTGATTATGTAAGGTCCGTGCGTGTAAGAGGATACAGATCGTTCAGTTTCCTAATGACCGTTATTGGATACTAGAAATCCGAATTTAAAAATCATCTTGACCTCATTTCTTCTAATAATTGATGATTTTCTTTAATAGTTTGTTTAATTTTATTCTCATAACATTTTGATTGCCTATCGTATTAAAATTATTTTTAAATCTAATATGCAAACATCAACACAGGTCATACTTATAAATAAGCATAATATTTGTAAACACGTAGGTAGGCGCCTGATTTCCATTTAGTAATGTTTTTCTTTCCTGGGCTGTTATATTCCTCGTTTGTTATGTAATAATAAAAACAAGCTGATTTATGATCGATTGTCTTTTTTCGTGTTTTGATGTATATACCTTAGTTATTGTTTACATTGGTAATGATATATAATGTTATTACATATAATTTTTTTTTCTCGAACTGATATCTCATAAAGTGTACTCGCTAATTTAGAATGCAAATTGTAAACACGAGTGGTGATAAGATTTAATACTATAATAGGTTCAGCCTAGGATGTAAGAGACGAAAGGAGACATTCTAGCATAAACCTCAACCTTACCTGCTCTTGGTGCACACTGTTAGAGAACAAAGAAGGCCCTGGAGAACGAATCACAGTGGGTGGCTTAATTGTTGTAACTAGATTTGAGGAAGTGTTTTACCTATCAAACACTTCCTCAAATTTAGTTATCCCCTGGACAACTCCCCTGCTAACCTAACCTTCGAATTAGCAAGTGGCATTTACGTTGTTAAATAGATTGTTCTTTCGAATGCAAATGCATTGCTCGCCCTCTGGTTGGGAAGTCATGGGCTAGAGAAAGACAATATCGACGCGAATTAAATATAGAGCTTTGTCGAGATTGGGGTTCACTCCTTCTTGAGTAATGACATTTCCGAGATACATTACTTCCTTTCTTAAAAATTCGAGTTGAATCTTTAAATTAGCTTGCCTCAATCGCTTGGAATTTTATTCTAGCCTTTCCAAGTTGTTGGCTGAGTGAAGTACAAAAGATGATTATGCCATCGAGATAAACAAGACGTTTCTCGTTTTGAATACTTCTCAAAACATTATCCATTACTGTCTGGAAAGTGGCGGGTGCATTCTTGCGCCCGAAGGCCATCCGTAAAATTTGAAATGACCTCCCTCTAAACTAAACGCTGTTTTCTCTCTATCCTCAAGAGCCATTTCAATCTGATGGTCAGTTCTAATGTAGAGCAATACATTGAGCGTCCCAATTTATCCAGAATTTGGGAAATTTGGGGCGTGAGTGGTTTGGTCATTAATACGTCTATAATCCACGACCATACGATATTTAGATTATTGGCTCGCATCAAGCTTTTTGGATACAACAAGAACCGGGGAACACGAGGGTTGAATTATATTTTGATTCAGTTGGTCTCAAATTTGACGTCTTATTTCTTCTTGCTGAACTTGGGGTAATTGGTATGATTTTATGAAAATTGGGTTACTCTTATGTAATTGCATTGAATGTTTAATTTGTTTAAAGTAGGTGAATTTGTTCTATATTGAATAGCATATTAGCAGGGGGCAATTCTAAGAGTAAATTATTAATAAAATTTATTTCTGTATCTATAACAATCTAAAATAAAAGGTTTTGTTAACTTTAATGTCATTCGTTTATTATTTCCATTTATCACAGTAGTGTATGAAAATTATTTTTTACTTTTAATAAAGATTCACGAATTTCAACACTTCTCCACAGAGTTGTTTAATTCATGATACCGGTCTTTGTTGAACAAATTACTGGTAATTTGATTAACGTTTCTACTCTTGGTTCTATTTCAATTTTAAAAATTGATATATGAAGAATTTCTTTCGAAGGTCTATTAGATACAAAAGAATCATTCGGAATGTGCAAACAGATTTCAGCATTGTATTTTCAAAATCAATTGTTGCTCCTAATTTTTGAAAAGATTTATGTCCCTATCAATCCTTCATATTGTTGATTTATTTAGAGTGAACACATGGAACTTATAATGGTATTTATTTGAATTGAATATAGTGGGTAGTGGAATTTTGACTATTTCATTATGAAGGCTGGTTTTATGAACAGATCTAATTTCGAAAGTTTATTTTTAATTCATTGATTATATAATCTATGAGCTACTGATTAACTGAAAAGAGGCTTCGTTATCATAAATTTAAAATTAACATATGGAACGACAATATAAGGTAATCCAGGATGACCAACGAAATTTATTTGAATTACGTGTGGTCGTTGAGACTCAGAACCTGAAGAAAATTTAACTCAGCTTTTTCAAATTCAGCTGCTCAATTTTGTACGTCAAAATGTTCTTGCTTCAACTTTATTTAGAAAATCTGTCACTACTACTGAACAGAAAACATCAACGACAGCAGTGTAATTTTTATAGTGAACAAGAGCCACGTTCCAAGCGAGATAAAATACATAGTCCCATAGGTAATGGTTCTCGTTGTCAAACGTATAATTATACAGGTATATGGTTCAATAGCGACACTATGTCGAAATAGAAACATTTACGAAAATATTCAATGAACAAATGCTTTTAATGGGTGATTTTAAAGTCCATAAAAAGAATAATGACATAAAGTTGACGTTAACAAATCAGGTGTAGGGGCCAGAAATAACAAGGGGCAAATGTTTCTAGAGTTTCTCATGCATCAAAAAATCTGTGCTATGACTACTTTCTTCAGCATACCGTGACAAAGAAAATGTACCTGGACTACTATCAGCGCGGGCACTATAAATGAAATTGATAAAGTATAATATTGTATAGAGATGGAGAATATATAGCGTTTGCATTTTGATGACCTTTCTTTGCTGCTGTTTTTGCTTCGGCTAGATGTTATTCACGTTTTTTTTTGTGTATTTACATCGAATGTAGAATATAAGCAAAAAATGGTACATATTAAGAGAGAGGCGTTGGGAGGAGGGGGGGGGGGGGATTGTTCCCTTTTATGGCGCCTTGATCTTCGCGTGCAATCGACTTTTAATGAGTTTTATGAACCTTGACGGCGTCAGCTTCGTCTAACCAGATTTTTCTAGTGTTTGAACGCTTTCCACGTAAAAACTGGCGCCACCATTCCCTTGATTGGTGATTGTTCGTACTAGAAGGGAGTTACAGCTCATAATTCGGTTGCACGCAAAATCTGATTGGAGAACTCCCTATCATTGAATCCTAGAATTTGAGTCTCGGTAGGTATACTATGCGATATAGTTCTTTAAAATTCGTAGCGGATGAAAGGACTCTTATTTGTGGAAAATTCTCCCTTCTTCAAATTTTTACCAGAAATTTTTACTAGGCCCTGTCCAGTTACAGCCGGCAACGTCCGGCTGTAAAACTACCGCGGGCGAAGCCGGGTACCACCATGAGAAAGCGAGGAGGACAACAGTAGAAGAAGTGGGAAAACTTTTACCTAGCCCGTAGAGGATCAAGACCAATCAAGCAAAATTGTCCGAACCGTTCGTGCCAGAGCCATCACTGAATCCCCCGCCGAGCCAAACCGATGATCTGTGGACTCCATCAGATTCGCCACTGCCTACGACATCACCCGGAGACGTCTCGTTACCACAGACACCGGATAAAATCCATGTCCAGCTTCAAATCCATGTCCAAACAGAGCAATTTTTTCATCGTCAATTATTCAGAAGATCATCTATCAATTTTTAATACCTTAGTTTGCTACATTTATATTCTTAAATTATTAATTTTTTTAACTAGAAAGAAGACATCACAAACTGTTTTGCCTTATAATTAAATTCACCACATATCTAGCATAACAAACATACCGAGCCCGATTATGACCATTAGTTTATTATAAATCCTATTCGAATAAAACAACTTTTGTCGGCCAACGTGAGAGGCACAAAAACCCGCAAAGAGATATAAGCTAAAACAAGTAAACGTTGACAAATGAGATGTACGGGCCCAAAAATGACAAGGCACATACGTTTCTAGAATTTCTCAGTATGAAGAAATCTGTGCTATGAATACTTTCTTTACCAAACCATGGAAGAAAATGTAACTGGACAAACATTAGCACGGATACTATAAATGAAATGGATAAAGTAATATTGTACAAGAAAACTATAATCTTTAATGTAGTACGTAATAGTTTTTAATAATCCCACTTGGAAGTGAACCACCAAATGGTTTTGAATCCATAGAGAAGTACTTTGAAAAAATGAGAGAATCAAAATGATGCCACAACCAATGCCATATGACCTCAATTAAGAAACATTACTAAATACCACCAAGAAATATATGACAACATTTAGAAGATGCTGAGAGATACTATGAGGATGGTAGAGCGGGCGAAGTGGAGGTGGAGAGAACGATGAAGGAAGTGATGATGCAAGAGAGGAGAGAAAAGATAAGGGTAAGCCAGGACAATAGGAAGTATAAGGTTATAGAAGTGGTAGAATTGAGACAGGAATATTTTGGGTTGAATAGGAGTATGAAGGAAAAGATGATGATTGCAAGGTTTAGGTGTGGAAGTATGGAAAGAGGAAATAGATTTTGGATTAAAGAGATTGAAAGATTTTGTAGGGTATGTGGCGGAATGGGGGAAACATGG
>WYDF02113009.1:0-10338 GCA_009867245.2 Adranes taylori
ATATTACATAAAACACAAAACAACTAACAACCACAATTCTACTAACTCAAACAAGACAACGCAATAAAAACCGTGACAGCATTGGAACAAAAAGACAGAATCGGAAATCAGAAACGTCAATTATACGTCAAACATACAATAAAAATAACAAACGATGCAAATCGTCCAATGATGAAGTTATAACTGAAATATATTGTGAAAAATACGAGTTTAAAGAGTTTAGTGAAACGGTACGTAGTGAATTAGTTTATTAATATAATTTTATTAGTATTAGTTTAATATTAGATTCTTTGAGATACAGTTTTGAGTGCCTACAAAACCTCAAATTTAGACTAGGCGCAAATGAACGGACTATTTATTTCAAATTATTCATAATTACCGAATTATTTTAATTTAATAATTAAAAAAAAACTCAAGCAGAAACCCGTATATATCATAATTACAAGTCAATTGATAATTGAATGCCAATAAACGTTTATTAGAAAATTGCAAAACTGCTTGAAGGGAGAAGTTGGGTTTTAACCTGACTTTTGTATTTGATTCAGATTTGAAACATTTAAATATTCTCTAACACGAGTTGACCTTCTTCTGCTATATTAAACACTTCCTTTCGTCTATAAAAAGAAGTGATGCGATTATCAAATACTAATTCGCAGAATGCATTTACATTCCATTGAGCTGTATTATGGTTAAGTACAATAACACTGTAAGTATTTACTCAAACTAACAGACAATAAAATAGATTACTAATCCTAGTATTAAAAAATCACAAAAGCTTAAGTAGTATAGTCAAGTACTACCCAAAGTTGGGTTCGACTTTTACTTATTCGCATTCAAATACTATTACGAATGATTCATAATTAAATTCATCAAATTAGCCACAGAAAATCGAAATATTTTTGGCGCTCGAAATGAATATCTTAGCTCCATTTAAGCTATTTTTCACATTATAGCTACTGATTTGGTTGGCTCGACTGTAAGCAATGCAGGCGCTAGACAAAAGGGGTGAAATGCTGTGCGAAAGACGATGGCTTTATACGAACGCAAGTCGATACGTGATATCGAATTCGAATGCTTGTACCATACTGCTGGGATAGTTTATGAGGGAAAAGATAATTGTCGAATGTAGCTTGCACGACGCTCTCTAGCGTATGGTAAGCGAATACTTTCGGGTTGATACTTAAGTTAAATGATATGCTGGTTGCCTATGTTAATAATCTGGATCGCTACAGTACTAATTTTTCGGCATTATCTTTTTTATAAAATGAAGAAAATTCGGCCTCGAATAATCTTCGAAAAGATAAAGGCTTACAGGAGACGTGACAAACTTACTGCACTAGTACTTTCAACTTTTGTTATATGGCCTACTTGATCATAATTAAGTATCCATCCTCAGAAAAAATATGTTTGACATTTTCTCGAATACTATATTTTCTGAAAATATTTATTTTACTCTAAATAAAGTTTCATGTTTAAAAGTAGTTTTGTGTTTAAAAGTTTCATGTTCAAAAGTAGCCACAACACTTTTACCGTTGCTATAGTTTTATGAAATTGTTAATATGAATATTTAGTTACATGAAATAGTTTATTTATATAGCCTTCGTATTATTGCGTCCGTTATGAAATTTGTTATGAAAAGTTATGGAATAAAAGTAAAAGTGGAATAAAAGAGAATTGTCTCAATTCGCTATACATTTAGAGTCTCCGTACCAATCTCTATTCTCCAATCTCTGTTGTTTTCCTTTAAGTCTCTTTATTATTTCATCAAATTGACTTCAGACTATCTTCGTCGTAATGGATTCATCAGCTTTAATAAAACTATAATTGACAACATCACCTATGCAGAATGAGTCTGAAGAATGAACCTCTCCGTTTATATGGCATCTACGTGGATTAATGAAATTAGGTGTGTTCATTATTAAGAAAACTGTTTATAGACGTATTTAGAAGATTCAAGTTGATTAAAAACAAAAACAGGTAAGGGTAGATGCATTTCTGGCATTCGGTGGGAGCCTTTGTCAATACCCTCTTTTTTTGCACATCAATGATGTTATGTGCAAAAAGACGAGGCTAAAGGATCCCACCGAATGCCAGAAATGCATCTACCTGTTTTTTTAAATCAATTTGAACTCCTAAATGCGTCTATAAGCAGCTTTCGTAATAATTAACATACCTAATTTTATTAAAAGCTATAAGGCTGAAAAGTAATACTATCTATATTTTTTATTAATATAACCAGCGAAGCGCGAACGACTTACAGTAGAGATGGACTAGCGAGAATAGGGTTACTTAGATTACGACCTGGGCCCCTAAAAATACAATTCCTAATTGGTTGGATGAGTTGCTAACTGGTAGTTAGTCTCATTGTTGATTATTTCTTAAACTGCATTTAAATATCAAAGATCGTATAATAACGTAGTACAGTACTACATATGCATATATAATAAAATAATTCAAATTGATTTACTAGCCAGGTACAATAGTTATGCGCTGGTCTCAGAAACCAGCACAATAATGCTATGTGCAAAAACCAGATGGTATTGACAAAGGCTTCCACCGAATGCCCGAAATTCATCTACCCTTACTTGGTTTTTTAAATCAATTTGAGTCTTCAAAATACGTCTATAAGCAGTTTTAGTAATAATTAACACATCTAATGTAAATTTAGGCTATAGAAAATAACAAAGTATACAAATATGACTATGACAAACTATATTCTAATTTGACGAATATAATTTGGAAATCACTACGTATCTAGATTTTTTTATGGAAAAACGCAAGCTAATATATGGTAAGTTTCATATATCAGTAGACTATAGGAATCGCATAAAATTAGTCTTTTCGTCTCTCCCCTCCTGATACGCAAGTGTATGAATCACCCGTTATAATTGTTAGTAATAAATAACATTCTTTGATCACTACTGAAAGAAAAAATATTTAAACATTGTCTGTATGTTATTAAAAAGCATTTTCATAATCACTGTAAAAGGCACTAGTATTTATTGTTAAAAGAAAAGAGAATTCCATCTTACTTCTCTATTATTAGGCCACTTCTGTGAGGTACTAATTGTATTTTTCCAATGTGGACGGTTATCTTTGAAAGAAATTCAACAATTTTAATCTTCTTAATGGTGGTACAGGTGGAGCGGTACTATCTAATTGTCTGCTCTTCAGTTCATAAGTAGATAATTTATTCTTTAGTTGTTCATCTAATAACTCGTGCATATCCATCTAAACAAAAACATACTAATTGAAAATTATATTCTGACATAGTACTAAAGCCGGTACCAGACGATGCGTGTATTTGACCAACATTCGTCATCCTAATTCATTCCCATAGCGTGTGGAAGGTCAACTTCAACCAACATTCGTTGTACGTAATGTTTCCGTCGATTGTCGGTAAACTAGCACGAATCAAAGGAACGCATACGTTCGTACGTATGCATCTGACACATGTGTGGTTGACGTGTAGTCGCCGAATGCACGTATCGCCTGCGACCGCGTTATAATGTGAGAACAAGATTTGAGCGCATACGCATTGATCCACCGCGAATATTCCAGTGTAAAAGGTTATGTGCGTATGTTCGCATTGTGAGTTACATTGTACAAATAGGTTTGATCGAGATTCAATTGGCATGCTCAATAGAATGGATGCGTGAATATGCAGTTTGAACAAGAGTATAATGCCATGTGACAGTAAATTTGTTGTAAATGTGCGTTTGCGATTGAGTGGAACAACGATAGAATATTATTGCTTTTACAAGAGTTTGAAGAGCTTGTCCATTTTATGGGATGTAAAGTATCCAGAGTATATTCAAGAATAAAAAAAACTAAAGTATAGCACGAATTAGTTAATAAATTAGACATGAAAAAATGTAGACAGTACAAAAGCACAAAAAAGATAAACAGTTTAATGGAATCATGTAATAAGAACGAATAGTAAGTACTCTGGCAAAGAGTAAAATTTAAGCCAGTATGGGAACTGGAGAAGGTAATAAAAGAATATAGCTGCTTTCGTTCAGATCCTTTTATTTTCTATTTGCAATAAAGTATTTAATAAATAACAAGTAGTTTCTATTGTAACGCCAAAAAGATATTAGACGTATTCACTTCTTGGGATTCTAATGTAGAGATTATTCAATATTTTAAATAGATAATCTGAGGGAAATCGAGATTTATTCTAATTGTAAGAATAGATACACGCTTAATAGAGTTAGAACGCAGGTGTCACTTTCTAGATGGTCGAGAGGAAACAATTGCCGCGACGAAAAAGAAATTAGTTTTTATGCGAATGAGTTTTATGCTCCTGTATGTTAGAGAGAGGTAATGGAGAAATAATTTAAGTAATAGACTGTTTAATAAGAGAACTGAGAACCCACAAACTTTTACTAGAAGCTTAGTACGCGAGCCGGCGATACGGCTCGCACTAAAAATATATAAGCGAGAAATCAGAATATAAGAGGCGCTCAATTTTATTAGAAATTGATAAGTTCAATTTAAAAGTTTATTTTAAAGTACGCCTATTTTTCTTGTGAGAGCTATGTCAGATGTAGATGTGAGTAGATATTCATTTTATTTCTAATTTTGATCAAGGAACTGAAACACCTTAAGTTCTTTGGATTTTTATTCTGAGTAAATAATTTTTCAAAGTAACTATTTTCATTTCTCAACAAGTTAAGAATTAATTCACTTTTATTTAAATGTTGCTTACAAGTTTATGCTTTACAGGTGGCGTATAAAACGATATGCAATGTTGCTTGGTCCGACTGGGAGGAAAACTATGTTGTATCAGAATTTACATTTATGTCATTCAAATAAAGCTTAATCAGTATCTGTTTTATTATTTGGCCAAATTTATTAACCCCCTACAACCGATGTTGAATGTAAAATAAATTACTTAGTAATTAATAGAGTATTTTAAAATCTTGATGTTTTTTTTAATTGTGTGTAATTAATGCATGGGCCGTACTTGCTTTATGAAGATTGAATCTTTGGCTTTAATCCAGCAAGCTGCCATAACTTATTGGCTAAGTATCAAATGTTATTAATGTATGAATATTCTAAAACTTCCAAATAACCGTTTGTTAATTTGTAAACTACGCTCCTAATTAAAAGTTTGATTAAAGACTCTACCATTCCCCCCTAGAATTGGATGGGTTTTAACTGGAAGTAGTATTTACTTATCCAGTTGGGATGTGACATGGAATCACACTCACAATCTTGTCTTGTCTTAGTTTTAGATGATCTTAGGGACGCTGATAAAATAAAACAGAATTCGACAAAGTAATAATGAAACAGCAATTACTTACCTGCCATTGTTCTAACTGTTGACTAAGTTCAACTTTCTGTTGAATCGATTCGAGCAATTGACTGTTGGCTTGCATTAGTTCGACTCGCGTCTTGGCCAATTCGATTTCGATTTTGTTTTTGCGTGCAACTGCCAGATCTCGATCCTCGCGTGCTTTCGCTACGGCATCGTCGTGCGCAAGACTCGAATGCGATGCATCGTGACGGGCACGATCTCGTTCTTCAAGAGTCGCGCGCAGCTCTACCTCGCATACGGAGAACTTAAAAAAATATAATAATTGAAAAGAAAAGTATTATTTCGAAATAATAGGTTGCTAAGACTAAGATTAATGTCAAATTCCTAAATTCCGTGAAAAGTTTAGAACCCTTAAAGTGTATCCATCAGACAGTACAGCATTTAGCCTATTTTGATAATATAGTAATTTTGGAAAAAAGGCAAGAGTGATGTCCACCGCATATGAAGGATTGGAGGAAGGATCAGAGAAAATGAACATAAACGTAAAATTGGAAAAACAAAATATATGTTATTATGAAAAATGAAACGGAGACAACTTTAATATCAATGTAACAGTATTTGAAAACAACTTTAAGTACCTAGACTCACCGATGATAATAAAACAAAGGCTCAAATTAGGGTGAGAATTATACGAGGGAGTCTTCTAAAAGTACTGCCAAGTCACGCAAGATTTCTCGCAAAATGAAAAAATTGATTTATTGAACAATAATTAGACCAGTTGTTGCCCAAGAAAACGATAAGGTTTGTAACAGAGCATGTTACGAGACAGATTAAATCCATTAGATATTAGATTTAATAATTCTTCATAATAAATTAATTAAATCGATTAAATAAATAGGATTTGGGAACCCTGAACTAATAATGAACTTGAATGGATTGCTTATTTGCAAATATTGAAAACCTACGAAGAGTTTGCGGTGCGCGCAATCTTTACCATATAGTACATGCATCAGAGAGGGATGTCTCTATGTGTTATAATATGTATGACGAATTATGCACGCTAGATGCGTGTGTGTGGAAGTATTGATAAGTTGGCTGGCACCATTCACTGGTACGCTATAATATACCGCGATCTACTATAACCCGTGGGAATGCCGCTAAGACTTGAATTATGTGTTACGTCTTCACGTGGGGTAGGAATAATACCGAGATTTACATAAGATCGTGTGAAGAGACAGTGTCACGTAGTAAATGTCGTGTGGTTGCTCCACATAGACCCGTATAGCAGAAAGTAAGCTCGGCGAAGGCTCCCGTCTATAAATAACTAGGTTTTTGGCATAATAATTTAGTTCCTGATTTGCAAACTCTAAGACAAGCCGTCCATCAGCATTAAAGCAGCCAAGCCGAGTGACAGTCGCCGAGATAGTAACACAGTTGGTGAGCGATTTCTTATACTACATATTGCTTGATTAAATTGTTGCTGCATGTATGTTTCAATAGCTTTGCTTCCTTTCCTGTCTCTTCACCAACTTATTTCCTATTCCATGGAGCATATAATACTAACTTGCGTTCATGGAGTTAGTTTTAGTCACTAGGCAAACATAGCACTTGCGTTTAAGGGGTGTTGTGGTAGCCTAGAGTGATTTCCTAGGACTTCTACCCTGTCCGTTATACATGTCGTGTATTTGGATGTACCGCCGCCGGTTGACTGTTTGTGCATGCTTTCAGCATTATTATTGTTTTGTTTATATGACCACCGTGCATTTGTACTATTTGATCACACCGCTTATGTTTTGTTTTGTTTATGACAGAATCGATAATGATAGATTTGCTAACTGTCTTTGTTGCACATGACTGTTTATGATAGATTTGCTAACCGCCAATGTTGCGATATTGATTTAATTTGACATTTATTCATTTGTTTATTATTGACATTTAATAGTGCATATATTTTTTTCTTTGTTTATATGGTATAAAAGACCAATAGATGTATTTTGTTAAATCGTTAATGCTGTTACACTAATTAGCAGTAAATTTATTTCAGATGCCCACAAGAACGAGAACCACTGGATTACTCATACGACTCGAAGCTACCCGTGTCCTCAGTAAGCCATTGAGGACAGGGGGAACAATAAGATCGGTTCCAACGTGTGGTCTCACATTAAACTGACCTGGCCCCCGAGTTTATATATTTCTGAAGGCTGTTATATTCTGTAATAATTAAGATATTTGTTTGCGCCATCTGTGACAGTCGCTAGGACTCCCCAAGTGGCAGTCTGTCAGCGCCGCAAGTAGCAGCATAGCAAGTGGCAGTCTGTCACAGGTTGTCCACGTAAAAGATGGCTGGATGTAGAGTAGAAGATGATGTGCGACTACTTCGAGTTCGTTGATGGAGACGGCTCGTTCTTGGCCGTGAAGCATGGAATAAAGTGATTGGGAAGGCCTGAACTCTTTATAAGCTGTATCGCCAACGAATGACCGTCAGCCCAAAAATAAAAAAGCATGTGGCCGAGTTGCTTATAAACACAAAAAAACACGTGGTCTGGTCCAAAAGCATTGATGAAGCCCCGTCCCAATATAAAAGTAACTAGATTTAAAAATCAAAGCAACAAGATACTATCAGGGTCGGTATAAAAATATAATTGTCTAAAAAATATACGAGGGTTCTATAAAAAATATTTTACATAAAAAACAGAATGAAGTTGATTCTGACAGTTGAGGTCATTGAAAATCCAATATGGCGGTTTAAATTAGTATATGCTACGTACAATAGATATTGAAAATACTGGAGCGTGTCCAGCATTGTCTATTTGGAGCGAGCCTAAATTATGCTAGAAATTTTTATTAGAAAACAAAATTGTAATAAATAAGCCTGGACTCACACTGTTTAGACTTAATTTATATTTTCTCTCACGAAGTAATAAAGTTTGCTTAATTGATATGTTTGCGTACAGTGAATGGCGCTAGCCAACTTATCAATACTTCCACACACGCATCTAGCGTGCATAATTCGTCATACACCTCATAATATATAACGACAGTACATCTGTATCTAATTCATGTACTATATGGTAAGCATTGCGCGAACCGCAAACACTTCGTAGGTTTTCATTATTTACAAATAATCAAAGCATTCAAGTTTAATAATTACGTTTTCATTATAGTTTTTAAGTTTCTTGGCTCGTCTTAGGTCTTTACAAGACTGCGTGCAAAGATTACAGAACATTTTACCGTTCTTACTCTGTGTTCATAGCATTGTAATCTTACTCTATTGGTTGATGAAAATTAGTATAGTAAAGATAGGAAACTTTAAAATCAAAAATTAAATGCATCCCTATTACTAATAGAATTAAATTTATTTACCTTTGAAGTTAACTCCATGATATTTTCATTCCTCCTTTGTAATTCCAAATCTCTTTCTTGCATCTCTCGTCTTGCTTGTTCTAAACGCTCCAATAATCTGACTACATCCGTATCTAGTACAAGTGTAACGAGTTCCTGAGCAGCTTCACTCAATAGACCAGTACAGAACGCTTTACTATCGCCGCTGTGCATCTCATCCACAGATATATTCGAACAATCCGAGTGCAAGCCGGAATCATCGTCCTGATGCGATTTGAGCTGCTGACAGAGCGATCGTAACTGCCGATAGACGGACATACATTCTTCGGATAATGTTGGTTCGGACACGTCGATTTCTGCTAATAAAGAGGGGTCGCATTCAGCTGTTACTGCAGTTGATGTAGCTGGTGTCCATTTGTTTTAACGAATGGAGTAGGGGTTAATGACATTAAATGAAATACGATGTTAGTATGTCATAAACTAGGTTAGGACATGAATGTATATCAGATTTACAGATTAGGAAGAAACTATTTTAAAGAAGTTGGTGGAGAATGCGATTCGGTACTTGGTCAACAAATTTAATTCCTTCAAAAAACAAATTTGTAATAAATAAAATAGTTCTATTATATAAAATTTCTACTAATCTGCCTAGCGATTAATCGCAAAATTTGTTAATTCAGAAACTGTTGATTAGTCACTTCTGACAAGAACTTTTTTATTCATATAGACAAATTCATCATGTCAATTTCAAGTCCCAAAATTTTACTGACATATTTATTATTTACACGTTTTTACGATGATACTGATAAAACATATCTCACTATGTATGAGTGCAGTGATGAATTTCAGAGAGAAAGAGAGGGTAGCTGTACAAAATACATTTTTTCACAAAAACGTCATGTGCTTGTATGTAACAAAAAAATATATGTATACAAAGCGAAAATTCAGATCTTACTAAGCCGAATTGAAGAAACGTGCATTTTCATGAAACATAGATTAATAACACGATTTGCCGGAAAATTTCAATTTTTACTAATTGAGTTAATTATTTCGAAAACTGCTTATTGATGTTAAGAAAGTTTAAATTGGCTTAAAAAGCGAGTTAAGGGTAAATGCGGTGAAAGACTTTATCAGTACCCTCTGCTTTCACATCGTATAATGGAATTGGTTAATGTAAACCAACGATCCCCTCCAGGTGATAGCCTTCATTGGTACGGCTATCACCTATGACAGAAATGCGCATCTGCCGTTACCTCTTCATAAACCAATTTGAACTTCCTAAGCTTCAATAAGCAGTTTTCTAAATAATTAACTCAATTATTAACAAACAGTCATACTTCTTAAAGTAATATTATCTAAATATTCCTACGGTTTAGCGCGTCTGCTAATACTAGAGATGATCTATAGGTGATAATTGCAAAAATAGATGAACTTTAATAGTTTAAGTCCCTAATTGAGGTATTAATTGTTTGGGTGAGTATCTCATTATTGGTTTCTTCGTATAACTGCATTTAATTTCATAAAATCTCTAGTAACATATAGACACACATCATCATCATTAGCCATTTTCTATCCATGTAAGCGTCCTTCAAAATTTTCCAATCGTTTCGGTTTTGTGCTCTCTTCATCCAATTTTTACCGGCTATGGCTCGGATATCGTCGGTCCATCTTTTAGGAGGTCGACCAACTGAGCGTTTTGTTATGCGTGGTCTCCAACATAATAATCTTTTTGC
>WYDF02113020.1:0-10338 GCA_009867245.2 Adranes taylori
AATAATTGTCAATCAATGCAGTGTCAATCAATGTAATCATATGCAATGTGTTATGTGTATGTGTGTGCTTACGTATTGATAATAATCTATTACCATAATAACAAATAAAGAATTTTTAAAGTTATTAGGGCCTATATATTTGAAACTATAAGATCCTCATATCCAGCAACCCTTCTACCACCTCAGTTCCCTCTTCTAAACTATTCAATCCTTCCCATCTTACCTTATTTAAACTCTCAACCATGTCTTGTTTGCCTTCTCATTCCATTCATACCCTCCTTTATAAACTCCCTCTCCCAATCATAATCATTCTTTATAAACCCCCTCTCCATACTCTCCCAATCAACCTCTTCTTTCTTCCCTACCACCCATTCAGTCTCCAATGGAAAGTGGTTCGACTCTATCCTTTCGCCAACTGTCATATAATCCAACCTATCATCAGCACTCTCACTAATTACTACATAAATAACCACAGGTCCTCCACCATGCCCCTTAAGCGTCTAGTTATCATCCCAGTCTCCGTCGGCACAACCATTTCCCACACACCACCCCTCCTCTTCCACCCATTCCAAAAACTTCTTTCTTTCCACATTTTTCGCCTTATCCTTGGATTTTCTTTCTACATATTTCTTCCTTTCCAAAGTATCTTTCTCTATTTCCGCCAATCCGCACATTACAATCTCCCATTATCGCAATCATATCCTAGCATTCTTCATTCATTCTGACACTTTCACTCACCCTTCTCTTAAAACAACTCCATTCTTTATTCACATACACCATCACAAACATCATCGTATTTGCACCCACATTTATCATCCTACCAAACGCCCCCCCCCCCATACCTAATTCTCAATTTTTATCTAAACTATTCCTATTTTTCTTGCTCCTTGTATTCTCCAATTGAAACCACTTCAACCTCTTCCCCAATCCCTCACCCACCTCCAACCATGGCTCCACCAGCCCAATTACATCCAAAGAGCGTATATATACATTGAAATCATCCGTCCTTACTTTACTCTTCAAGCTGGCAACATTCCAACACACAACCTTTATACTCCTTAATCCCCCTTCTCCCTCAAAATTTTCAATCAACATCTCTCTCGTTCCCCTATTGCCCTTCCTCTTACTACCCTTTCCTCAGTTCCTACACTGAGAAAGGCTTTCCCTTCTACGACCCTCGTTTATCATACCTCCCTTCATCTATTTCCTCCTAAACATTGTGATTTACCTCCCCATCCATCTACTTACTTCTTCCTTTGTTGCTTAATGTCCCTAGTAGTTTTTCGCTATTTCTCCATCATTGTTGTCGCCAGCAACTCTTTCATTTCTTACATCACTCTCCCTTACCAATTTCTCCTCATTGTCATTCCAGATCCATTTGTCACTTCCAACCCATGCTTTTTTGTATGCAATCTTTATTCTTTCATTCCCTTTTTTCTTTTCCATAGCCTCTTCCCTTATTCTTCTCTGCACCGTCCTTTCTTTACTAACCTCTTTTTTTTTTCTTGCCATTTATCCAGTTTAACCAATATTGGTTTTCTCACCATAATTATTCAATTTCATACATGTTCTTAATCCTAACATTTACATTTCCTGAATATGACATTTTGCACATCATCTTTACTTTTCACTCCTTCATGTACTCCTTTAATTACAACACTTAATCTTCTTTCAAATTGCTGACGCCCTTCCTTCAAATCCTCTAATTCTTATTTTCAATGCTTTATTTTCTTTAGCTTTTTTCACTTCCTTTTCATCTACCTCTTTCTTCCACTTTTCATTCTTTGATTTCATCATGGTCATTCCTTCTTTTATCTCCCTTATCTCAAGTAGTATTTACTTTTGAAATCGTATTGCTTCCGTCGCATTTTTTCTTTCTTTCTGAAAACGCATTATTTTACTACAGTTCTCTTTCTGTATCAGCAGCATTTTTTCCATAACCCGTTCTACAGTACTTTCACTTTCATCCGTTCACTTTCTTTTAACCTCGTTCCCTTTTGTTCCACTAAGCTCCCCGAGCTGCTTGATTTTACCACAAATTTTTCCAAAAACATTTTCTCTTTTAACTCAACGATATCTAAGCTATTTATTTTCAAGAAATATATTGCATCATTATTATTAGAATCATTAAATAAAAAACATTAAATACATATGTAATATTATTTAATATCTCGTTTTGCTGTTAATTTGTATTTAAGAATATTTCAATTGTAAGACATATATTACAAATCTTAAAACATATAACATTTAATATATAATTATTTCTTATAAAGTAAGCAATTAATTGTATTCTTTTTAGTTTGAAACAAATAGAAGGCTTTTTGTTTCAAACTTTATAAAAAAAATAATTATTAGTGATACATATTAAGAAAGATAGCAATTGGCTGTATTGCTATCATGTATTTGTAGCTATGATATTGTTGAGGAAGATAAAAACATTCGTGTCTCAAAACGCTAAACGCTTAACATATTTATCATACTAAATATCAGATTTTGTTAATATTTCATACAATATAGAAACTTAAAAACTAAAACAAAAAAAAATTAAATCCATTTTTGCATGTAACAAAATAAGTAAACATTTATGCAAGATTAAATATTCGTGCAATGTTTTACTGGCGACGAGCGCGCTGAAGATTCGTTAATTTACTTTTGCGGGCGCGTTAAGCATATAGCTTTTAAAATACCAATTATACATGTATTTATTCCAATATAATAATTTGAAAATATGAATAAAGACTTTCGAGAACTCCAATCAATTGTCATTTACCGCGGAAGCTGATTCATAATATTGAGTAATATTCGTAATTGAAATTGTATATCTTAATTGAAATTTGTAATACCTTAATACCACAAGGGTTTCTTAATTTGATAACCATAAGGATAGTTTCAATTTATTCGGCAATCCATTGACTATTGATATTGCCTTGGCGGATGCTAAATATCAAAGGGATTTATGCAATATTCAATTATGCAGATTGGCCCATTTATCTCACTACTAGATCAAAATTTTGAATAAAGACATTTCTGGATACATTTGGATAAAGTATGCAGAGATAACAAGGTGTGAATCATTTCTTTTCTTTTTTCTTTCTTCTTGGTATGAATAAACCAATTTGATGTGAAATGAATAGACTTAATAATTAACCTATCTGTGATCCCCGAAATGTATGCGAAAAGACCCTCTGACTATTAGAAATTGAACAACATCGGGTATGCATTCTATTCAAGCCTACGTTTAGCAATTTGTTACATGAATGTGTTTTTCTTTCTGGAAAGACAGAGATCTATATTCAATATATTCATTATAATAAGTACAATTTAATTATTAAGTTGTAAGTAATTATTATTACTCTTTTATTGATTCATATGACGGCGAAGTCTGTTACTATTTCAAAGCAGAATAATGTTGAGCATAGTTTCAAGGCATGATCGGACACGTACGTTTAAAAATATATATTATCTTGTAACTAAATTTAGAAAATCAAACAGATAAAATGTAATAGATCGTTTTACAAATCATGCTAGAAATATAAACTGTTTTATTAACATTTCAAGCGTGATTACGCTCTTCTTCAGAATATACATAAAATAGGTTTATAAAACGTAAAAACTTAATAAAATACTTAAAATATCAACATTTCAAAATGAAAATAAACATTGTTATAATATGATTGAAAATGTTATTTTAAATCAACAATGATACCAATTCTAATTGTTAAGTGTAAATTTAGTTAAAACGTTTTATTTTTTTACTGTTTTGTTAACATTTTTTTATTATTTTATTTTAATATATAGTTATAAATCCTTGATAAACTTTTTATGTCTGTCATATTTTTCATACTATTTGGGTCTCTGTTTATTTCAATGATTTCTTTGAAAAGTCTATTTTTATAGTCTATTTTTAATAGAAAAGTATATTTTTACAGAATGTATTTATACTACTATCCGTAAGGACTGTCTACTCACTCATCAACTCACTCATTCTGGGAACTATTTTAATGTACAGAATGCGATTATAAATCTAGCACAAACGCATTTCAAGACGCATTTCAAAAGAGAAGCATTTCAAGTGTTCGGAATGCGATTATGAATATAGACAAAAAGCGCAGTTAATAATTCATAAACGAATTCATACTGGAATTAAACCATTCCAATGTATAGAATGTACTTATAAAACTGTTAGCAGATCGAATTTAGTTGCTCAGAGTCGCAGGCATCATGGGTTGAAGCCATTCGAATGAATGGAATGCGATTATAAATCTGCTACTAGCAGCACTATGAGCAATCATAGAAGAACTCATACACAAGAAAAGTCATACAAATGTTCTCAATGCGATTACAAGTGCTCACAAAGGGCCAACGTAATAATTCATGAACATACACATTCCGGAGATAAACCAATCGCGTGTACTGAGTGTGATTATAAATCTGCTGAAGCCAGTAATTTTAAAAGTCATTATCACATTCAATTAAAAATCCTGAAATGCTCTGAATGTGATTTTCAAACTCAGAAATTGCATGCTCTTGATGAGCACTATAGACTCACGCATTCTAGACTTAATGTTCTTGAGCTAAAGTAGTTCAACGTGTTAAAGCAGTTTAGAGTTCTAGATGATTTGAACTGTCGACGTGTTTTTCAAAGCAAATTATTAAATTTGTATTGTGGGGTGTATATAGGGACAACTATTTCGTTAATTTCAAAGAAAATAATAAAAACCTCTTTTGTAGTAAGAAATAAATTTGTGGAAAAAAAAGTAAATTGTTGATGTAAAAAAAAGGAGAAGATAGCAATAAGTCACCGGTTTGAAATAGTGTGCAGTAGTCTTTATGTTTTATGAGATTAGCACCTACTGATCCGCCTTAAGGATAAGGTTAAACATCATTAATGACTATATATATTCATTTTTGCAGAAGGCACAGAATTATGACTTTTTATATTATGTATGAATAAAATGAATAAAATAACATGACGTTTTACGGTGATAACAGTTGAAACTCTATTATCCATGTTATCGGCTGCACGGAACGAGAAACGAGCAATTTATTTATAGTACAACTTATTAATTCCACAAAAGATTATTAGTGCGAGACATTATTTTAACTCCAATACAGAAACCTCCTTGTTCAATATTGATACAGTTAATACGTCCTCCTTGTAAAATTTTGATACAGTTTATACGTTAAAATCAAATATAAGCACGAGCGAGAAAAACAATAAGCGGGAGATATTGTTTGTTACAAAAATCGTTTGAAGATAATGCAATAACAGTCAAGATTACTGTTTGTTAAGAAACAAACAAACAAGAGAGCAAATATGAATATTAGCATATAAACAGGAAATCAATAGAAAAAAACAGGATGAGGGTCCGAGTTTATCAGCAAAGCTAGAATCCGTTACAAGTTTTTCTTTAAATACCATTAAAATCTTCATAGAGCTATGATCTAACCTTTGAACGTCACCACAACTAGACCATGCTAATTTACATGCGGACCACGGACTTAGCTCCAAAATCCTTTACACCTACAATTGTGAAATGGGTGTAATGTCCGTACCGATTGTGCTTCATTTAAACCAACTTTAAGAAGTTAAAATGTAACAACACTTTTCCTTATTTTCATTTTTTTTCGGTAATTTCGTCATCTTACTTTTCTCTGAGAGAAACCCGCTGAGGAGAGCGTCCCCACAAACCCAATGTTCAACTAAGCAAAGACTCACCACATCACTGGAGAACAAAGGTGATTTAACACCCATCGGATCTCTTTCCAAACGTCGTCGTCTAGCACATACATCACGTACGATATTGGAGACTTACTATGAGGACTCGCTATGAGGACAGAAAAGGTTGTTTATATCCGGTAACAAAGGAGAACCTTAACGGCCGACTTTTCCAAAATTTTTATTTTAGCTAGCGAATAACCAAAACAATCATCGAAACCCCGTTTACTTTGTTTAAAGAAAATCTCAGCATTATCATTCTTACAAATATTAATTTATTCATGCTCACACATTTTATTATTGAGAAACCCATGTATAAAATAATTGTAATGGATATTTGTATTGGAGCCTTCATAATTGAATTGCCAAAAAAATGTTGGTCATTTAACGAGCGCGTATAAAGTCATATATTTTATTATATATTAATTAGAAAATAAAAATAATTTAATTACTTGAGGCAAGTGCAAATTAAAAAACATGAACAAATATATCGTTTCTATTGCATTTCCCATTTACCTTATTGTATAGCATAATATTATAATGGGCCGGATTTGATAAATGAAGCCGGTTAAATAATATATATAGAGTTATAAGCAACAGCATTATGTTGTAGAATTTACATATATGGTCCATAAAATAAAGAATCTTTTGGTACCATTTTCAGTCAATTTTGTCTTCTCTCCAGGAGATAACAACCAGAAGTTGTGATAGGCAAAAACACATCTAGAATTTATTATATTAAATTTGACATGTAGTGTACGTGAGATGTATAGCAATACACTTTTACTTTGGGGTATTGCAAAGATCATGCCTTGTTTTATTGTTCAAACGGAAGCACTATTCCATGTTGCAATAATTGCTAAAGTAATTATTCTGCGCTAGGAAGAAAATATTCCAAGATTCCAGAAACTATTAAAAATGCAAAATAAAATAAATATAAAGTGCGTCTAGCTGATCTCTTTTCATTGATCCTTTTTCTAGCTTATTTATCTACCATCTTTAGAGTATTTTATTCTAAATATCTATATAAGTATGTAAGAATAAGTTTATATTAATTATTTGCATATTTTACATAATAATTACGATACTGACAGCTAACATTGTAGACAACTCAAATAAAATAATTTCTAACACAAATTTGAATAACATTAATAGACTTTACAACTTGATTTGTAAATCTTGCGTACAGAGCATATCTGATTAATTACTTTATGACTAAGATAACAATTACTTATTTTGATTCTTACTAATTTTGTATAGCATGGTACCTTTTGTACTTAACGGAAAATAAATGTCTGTAATATGTATATATTTTTGTTATAATTAATTTCTAATTATGTATTTTTAATTTTTTTGTATACCATATAAGTCAAATTATATTAAAATATTTGATTAAAACATATTTTTATAAAGATGTACTCTTTATAAAAATATGTATTAAAATTTTTGTAATTTATATGAAGAATATTTTTAATAATATTTATTGGATTTACTTTTATTGTCGAGAGAAAAATATTTACATATTATTTTAATTACTATGTACAATTGTTTTCAATCAAAAAAAAATTTGTTCATTTTTAATGTAATAAATACTTACATTAATATTTTTATATTATTTAAACTAGAAACAGTTATAACTAAGTCTTCTATAAGTAATAAGCTACCAAGGACCTGCCTCAGTTTAAAATACATACTATTTTAAATATGTAATTATATACATTTTAATTTAATATAAAATTCCAATATTTTAAATGTATAAAGTACGTATTATATGTGTAATAATAAGTAGTAATTTTAAATAATTTTAAAAATAATTTATGTGCATTTAATTCTTCTTATTCCTTACATGATCTGAACAAAAATGTTAGACTTGATATTTTGCTCTCATAAAAATGCATGGCCGTCAAATTAGGACTTCTAGTTCATTTTAATCCATTTAGTCATGAAAATTTAATTAACACTAACATTGATCACAATATTATATTTATTTCTGTTTTGTATTTGCACATTAACATAAATAACATCCATTAAAATAAGGTATATTGGACAAGTAGTCCGCAGTTATTTACTCGTTGTCTTTGACATCTGGCCATTGTCTGTAATGTACACTATATCATTTTTCTTGCCACCAATATGTGTGTAAAATATACACGTCAGTAGTGGAAATTTTATTGAACGAAAATATTCCAGAACCCCAAAGCAACGTTACATCTGTTATCACAAAAAATTTCATCTATAATGAAAATGAAAATTAACTGCTAATTAGTTCATATCACCGTATCCACGAATTAACAAAAATATCAGACAATATAATTCTGATGACGAAAACACAAATTTACATTCACTAAATACCTACACTACATAGAAGCAAAACAATAAATAAAAATTAAATTTAAAAATGTGAAAATGCATAATTTTCGGAGCATGACGTCGTCGTCGATTAAAACACTGTTTTAATGCACTTTATAATATTGTTGGCACATGTGATAAGCTGAGTAATTATGAAAAATAATAACTAAAATAATTACACTTGAATATAAATAGACATGTAAAATATATTGCGACATAGTGACAAATATATTTCCACGTACAGAAAAATAATGGGTTGCTTGATGTTATTCTTGATAGCTTAGATAACTTTCTTTGCTCGGAATACATTTCTATCATTATGCCATGTCAGTGATCTGATTTTTGAGGGCCCAGAATTGGTCCGGGAGGAGGGTGGGCATATGTAACAATAGAAATGAGTACGCAATTAAAACAGTGAAGACTTCAATATTATAGTGCTATTTATATAAATATTAAACCAAATCTATGCTCTCGAATAAATGAATCCAGTAAATTAAGTTCTACTGTATAACTTTCTAGAGAAAACGCCATATTTAATAACGAGACAAACGTTATTGAGCATTACCCATAAGTTTCTTGAATTTAATTATCCAATACTATAGAACGTACGTCATTGACACGTTTCTTTCGCTGCCGTTTATCCTGACAGCTAGGAAATCTCAGCCGCTAGGCCACGCTCATCTCCGGCCAGACTCTGGCATGAGATCTTAAAACCGTACTTACGGCTAGTAGAAATACGGCTAGCAAGAGAGAAATAGACATTAAACTTCTTGGGTGAGCACAGCGAATCCCCTCTTTGGGAGTTCCACCACCGAATCGGTTCTAGACTTCGGCAGATATATATGTATATATATAATAGAACAGTCTTGAGCGAGCTTCAACAGTTCCTGTTCAGTTTCACCTTAAAACTAACACATGAACAAAATACATTAGCATTTTTAAACTCGTATAATTAACAGACAATTTTAAGCATCATGAATAATCAAGCAAAAATGTAAATGTTATATATTATTTAATTATCGTATTTTATCTCGACTATTGAAACTGAATAAACTCAGTATTTTATTACGAATAATTAATTAACAAGTAACTAATGTTCATTTTTTGATAACGTGCTAACAAACTAATTAAATTTCTTTATGTTTGTATTAGAATTAAATTATATTCTTGAAAGATAAATCATTATTCGCGTATAATAAATAATCATCGCTCAATCTGATCATCGCTCAATCTGGTCAATAGATTTTATTCGTTAAGAGCGTACATTATCTTATGTTCTTAGGGAAATTATAGTTATTTCCATATCGATGGAAAACTAAATTATACACGTATCGATATCTATTGTAATAGAATCAATGTGAATCAATATCAATTACTCAATCTGTTCATTTGTCGATCCTTTGATTAATTATCGTCAGAACAATAAATGATTAATCTTTTTGAAATAGATGATTTAAAGCAGATTAGTGGTTTTATTTTTTATTATTATTTTGTGTACTTTATCATTGTGCGGAACCAAATTTATTTCCTTGAGGCCTTTTACAGTCTCAAATAGACAAGGGATTCATTATTGACGCAAGTGAAGATTTTGATCGGCCAACATTTTCGTACTCTAAAAAATACAAAACAAGAAATAAGGAAAAACAATTATTGAATCTGAATTATTGAATATTGAATTAGAATCATTACTGCTCGTTATGCAAATAAAATCTTCGAATGTCCTCTTCGTACTAATAGTAAACATTAAAATATATTGATCACGTTTTGTACATCGCTATTTACATTAAAGTGTAATTTTTGTATTTATTATTTTTTATAATTTCCATTAATCAGCTTATCGCATGCGGAAACAATATTATAGAGTGCATTAAAACCGTGTTTTAATCGACGACGACGATGTCATGCCTCGATGTAACAGCATGATCAGATATCATGTGCATGCACACGTTACCCAATTTCATGTAAAATATAGTGTTAGTTCTTAAAAACTGGAGTTTAATTTAATTCCGAAAAGTTATTTTGGTTCTGGTAGTATATTTAAATCTTTGCGGTTTGAGTTGTTGATTTGATATTTGACTTGCCTAGGTAATAGATGCAGGGAAGATTGAATGACGAAGATAGAATAAGAATAACTTATTAATGAATCTATATATATATATATATATATATATATATATATATATATAAATATATATGTGTGTACGTAAGAATAACCCCACTAAAAAAAAATCTCTTATCAGTTTACAATTCTATTGCCAAGATTTTGCAGG
>WYDF02113031.1:0-10338 GCA_009867245.2 Adranes taylori
TATATTATTCAACACACTAATACCTCTTTGACTTTCCAGACATTTGCTGCCATCTCTCTTGTGCACCGGGACAATTTTCCGTTACTTCCAATCTTCAGGCATTCTTTCTTCTCCTTTCCATACTTCATTTATTCCCTTGGAAATCGCTCTACCCCACTTTTATTTATACATCCCCATAGCTTAATTGCCAACCTATCCCGACCTGTTACACTATTTTTTTTTTCATGTTCCTTATTCCCTTTACTACTTCCTCCACCTTCATATCCCACCACTTATTTTCTTGTTCTGTATCCTCTTCCCTCCCACTCCAGATTCTCGGCGTTGCTCCCATCCTTTCCTCTTCTGGACCCCTCTTACAATTTTCTCCTATTCTCTCTTACAATTTTCTTTTCTCTCATTCTTTCAATTCTATGATTCATATTTCACTTTTATCAGCCATTACGGTTTTCTCCTTCAAATATTTTCATACTTCATTCTCACTCCGTATATTATATTCCCTCTATATCCTTTCTCCCATTCTCCTTTTTACATCTTTCATCCTCCATACTCCACTCTTCTTCTGCCTTACTAATCTCATCCCATTTTGCTTCGCCCTTTCTAACCTTCTTTAATATGCCCCATAGGTTTTTTTTTTCTTGCTTATCCATACTTCATCCACATTATCAACAATATTAATCTATTAATATTACCATTAAGATTAGTATGTTAATATTTATATTAACATGTATATATTATTTTGCTTATATTAATATTAAGTAAATATTAATATCGCTTATATTAATATTGTTAAAAATTTAATATTTTTATGTTCTTATTAAGAGGTTAATTAATTCTTAATATACTAAAACCACAAAAGCCTGATACTTCTGACAACATGGAAATTTCGGAGGGGTCTTACTTTGAATTTTCTAAAGTAAATCAAAACTCACAAGACAAGATTAAAAACATGATTTTTGGAGAATTTGATAGCCGATTTGTTTTTCTACAGTTTTTATTTGAAACAAATTTTGAAAAAACAAACAGTTTCGTAGAAGTATGCTATTGAGAAAAATTGAAACGTTTTAAATTTTCAATTCAAATGAAATGATGAAAATTTGAAAAAAAATCATCAAAATGAAATTCATTTGGGCGAAAAAATAAAAAATAATTGGAAATCGACAAATTTTCCACTTTACAGGAAGGAAATGGGGTGAAACTGGAGAATGTGTTCTTGGATTGAATTTTCGTATCAAAAGTCGTAGAGTGGGGTTACTGCAAATTATTAAAAAGCTCATTTTATGACGTTTCCAACCTTTACTTTGTTACTTTCGAATTATTTTGTGATCTTTAAAGGTTTTCATTTCACGACAAAAAAACCTCAATTTAATTTGATTTTTAAAGGACATTTTTATACATTCTTATTCATAGCTCTTGAACAGGTGGAGGTAGCACAGTGAAATTTGGATATTTTATGCAAGACACCGCATGCTTTCATCTATACGTAACTACAGTTTCGTTCAAGGAAAAATGTCAGTAAAAACATTGGCCCGCTAGCTTTGTGCATTATACGCTAATATTGTACTTGACGTGGAAAGTAGTGACAAATATAACATATCGGCAAAACTTATGGTATAAAAAAAGTTCTAAAGGATCTGGGCTCGAAACTGTAAAGGGTTGAAATACTTAGTCCACCCCTATTTTTAAAAAATATTACGTTTTGCATATATTTAAACATGGAAAGCATCGTTTTACGCGTTTTTATAAAAAGTAAAAATTGTCCTATTTTTTAATTCTATGTTCTTTTCAATAGGGATTTTCCGTGAAAAACCTTTAATTCGGGCCCTTTGGACTCATTTTGAAATGGAATGCACACTCAAAAACATCCTAAAAATTGCCGGCGTTATATTGGCTTTGGAAGAAAAAGTCGATCGATTTATAAAAATTTGTGGATACTAATCGATTTTTTTAATCATTTACGTTGTTTCTGTTGTAAAATTATATAAATTGGTTGACAATTTGATGTATAATGTCCATTTTTTATGATGTAGCAGACAAAGAAAAGATGCTTTGAGAGAGCAGAGAAATTACTAACAAAACTGATGGCCTGATTTTTTCTGTGATGAAAGTAATTTTCAGCAAGATCAGAAAGTCAAATAAGGAAACAACAGGTGACTCTGTGAAATCCAAATAATGTCCCAATAGTCATGAAAACTAAATGTCCTGCTATAGATATGGTGTTAGGTGTTGTCAGCAATGAAGAAGATATCATGACTCCACATTTCTTCCCACAAGGTTTGAAAGTCATTGCTCACGTTTAAGTAGAGGTTTTGAGAGGACTAGTGTCTTGTGGATGAAATAAATCGCAAGTGTGGATATTTTATCTTCTAGCAAGATCGTGCACCAGCCTATAATGACAAAAAGGTGCAAGAATTACTCAGTATCAATGTTCCTGAATTTTGGTCAAAGGAAATCTCGCCTCTATGTTCAACAGTTGGCTATTTATGGAGCATTTTTGAGAGAGCATTTTGATGTTCGTGAACAAAAAAAGTCAACTTGAGTCTATTATTGCAGCAAATGGTGACTTTTTCTAACAATTTAACAGATATTGACAATGACCATATAATTAACATAGTCATTAATTAATCTGTATTGATATAATGTTTATATAATTTTATAAAAACTTGCCCATTTATCACGCGCACCATGTAGTTAGCGAACCAATTTGTCTAAAAAAAATATTATTTTATTATTTATTTTTTTAATTACAAGAATTCTAAGATCTATTATTTGAAAATACTATTCATTATTACACAAAATTTAACTGAAAATTAATTAACAATAGTTATAAAGCTGGGAGGATTAAGGTCAAATTACATTTACTGTATAAGTGATCGTAAAGTTTTATGTAACAAATTTATTTTCATCTAAGTTCTGAAGTACAGATCTGTTTCCTGGCGTGCGCCTAATTCCCGTATAAAACGAGAAAATACGTCCAACATAGGAACCCGAATTTTCTACATTGTCCATCTTGAAACCTTTTTACTCTCCATGTAGATAAATTGTTATATGAAAAAGTATTTGATTCTTAGAAAAGTTAGTTCAAATCTAAGTTGAAGTCGAAAATTAATTATTTCATTTTTGCTTCAATATATTTAGGATGAATTTAAAATCTGAAAGAGTTATTGTAATTTGAAAAGATATATGCTTTCCATTTGGATTCGAACCACTTCCTCCTGGTTACTAGCAAGGCGTGCTGAACCATTACTTAATTTATGCTACAAATGATGTGTTGTAGTAGTATAATTTAAGTTCTCTAATAAGTATTGTTGGTTGCATAATACTGTCTCCTTCTTAAGGTGCCATATCCATCTAATGAATGTAGGCGACAATTCTAGCATATTCGTCACGGTCCGCGCGGCTCTGAAAAGTATGTAGTCACGAAGACCAGTCCAATCTCTTATGTTTTTGAGCCCTAAATACTTTTTCTTCAGATTCCACGTTTTCCCACAATTTTTCCTTCCATGATGAGCTTCTGGAATTGGTACTTAGTATTTATGAATATGTGGTCCAAGTACGCCGTTTTTCTTCTTACAATTATTTGCAACAGTTTTGTCTCTGCCCCCATACGTCTTAGGACTTCAGCGTTAGTTATATGGTCTATCCATGAGATTTTTAATAGTCACAACAGCCACATTTCAAAGGCCTCCAGCCAGTTCATAGTGGCAGCTTTAAGGATCCAAGTCTCCATACCATAGAGCAACACCGAGTACACGTAGCCTTTTATAAAACGATAATGTAAGAGACTGTGGCTTTAATTGCTCAATAGAGTTCGCATATTTGTAAATGGTGTACTAGCATGTTCAATCTTGCTCTGTATCTCTGCGTCGGTATCCAGAGCTGCCGAGATACCTGAGCTTGGAGACTTGTAGAATCTGTTTGCCATTCACTGATATGTTCAAATCTCTAGTCGGTGCTCTGCTTACCATCATAGTATTTGTTTTCTCTGCGTTGATTTTTAAACTAAGCCGTTCTTCTTCAGCTGATATTCTGTCAATAAGGCGTCGCAGTTACTCCTGCCATTCTGCAATGGTAACTCTGTCAACTGCATAACGAAGGTTACTGACAGGACGACCATTAATTTTTATAACATCTTTCGTGTCATTTAGGTCACAAAAACGGCCTCTGAATACAAATTAAAGAGCATTGGCGAAAAGACGCATCCTCGTTTTACATCTTTCTCAGGAAACTTTCTGTTATTTCGTTTCCTATTTTCGCTAATGATGTTTGATTTATAAATAAAGTTTTTATGAAAGCAAAATCTGTATAATCCACCATTCTTTTAGGAACCCTATTAATTCTGAATGTTTGACACTGTCAAAGGCCTTCTGGTAATCTGTGAAGCACAGGCAGATGTCCTTCCGCTGATTTCGACATTTTTGGACTAGGAGCTCGGAGCTCGGAGCTGGGACTAGGAGCTCGGACTAGGAGACTAGGAGCAATTATTCAAAAACTTTTAATTGGGTGAAACATTTATTGTGGGGGGGGGGGGACGGAATTTGTAGTTACGGCACAGGCAAAGTGTGAATTATTTTATAATACTTTAACATTTCTATAATCGATTTTTATAATCTCTTCTTTCTAACTTTTTGATCTGCAAATTTTAAAATTGCGTTATCAAAATCGATACCTTTAGCTATACTATTTTGAAGTGACAAAATGGACAGAAACATTCTTAATACTAAAATGAAATTGAGTCGAAAAGTTCATATTCAACTAAAAACTCTAAGAATCTTAAGGAAGTCCAACCAAGAGACTTTTCTTTTGAAACTTTGGCGGCTCTTAAAAAGGCATAGAATTTCTGTAAAAATACCATCTGGAGTAAGCTTATAGTAATTTTCAACCAAAGGTTCAGTATTTTTTTTTTCAATGAAGTTCAGTTTCAAAGGTTTCGATCAGATTGCTGGGCTATAAGACTGCAAACCCATTTGATATATTCCATGTCTTCGAAATTGTATTAATTTCTTGTTAAAAGCTGGCAATACATTTTACCATTCAACTCTTTCAATTCTGCGTCCAAACTTAGAGGCTTGTCTCTCCGGGCATATTTTTTCTTCCTTCTGACAGTTCTTCATTTTACTACAGGAATACCCATCTCTTCACATGTTTACCGTAACAAGTTTATTTTATTTTGTCATTAAGAAAACCTTTAGACTTTTGATCTTGATATCAGATTCTCAAAGTTCATTCCAAGAACTTTAACGTGATTGACTATTTTTGAGACATTTCATAGACACAAAAACCACAAGGACAAGAAATCACACATTGCAGGCAATAGACTTTGATCTACTGCCGTGGTTTAAATTGTTTTCGATACATCACACAGTTCCTCAGTGCCATCAGCAAATTTCCACGTCGTTTGTCAAAAGTATCATCAGTTAACTTTTGTCAAAAGTTTCATCCGTTTGTGACTAGAAGCTAAGAAAACACGTACAAACTTTCTAAGATCCCAAAGGAAGTCACATATAATGAAACTCTTGCCAAAGATTGTACTTCACACCACTTGACAGTGGAGACAGTGGGGGCGACAATCCTTCAGGATTAAGTTCAAAAGTCCTTGCTTAAACTCCTGAATGCACTCCAGCCATTGTATAAGTATTGTCGTACTCTTGTACTTATGTACCCTTGTAATTATCTTCATATATATCAAAGGCTTTCTTTCCAGTGGGATGAGAAGAAATGAATGCTCTATTTCAACTGTTTTGTTCTCTATATGAACGTAGCTAATGATTATAGTTGATCTAGCGGCGGCTTGCCGAGCGTGCAGTCAAAGATGATGCGAAAATATTTTGTATTTTTAATATCAGTCAAAAATAAAACTACGAAATTCTATTAATATTCTATTCCTATTAATAAATAAAAAATTATTTTTTTCCACAAAATTTCAAGCTAGGTCTTAATTTTTTTCCACCCAGAAGTAAGATAAACTGATTCCATATCCACCTTAACATGTATCTGTAGTAAATATTAAATATCTCTAGTCAGTTGAAACATGTGTACAGTTTATATTTATAGAAAATACTTTGTCAAATATTTATTTTGAAAATATTTATAGTTTCTGTCGAAGAACTTGAAACATTATTTATTTCAATAAATCAAAATGACAACCTAGAAAATATTTCAAGAATTATCTGTGGAAGATCAGCCGGACGTAATTTTTAATATCATAGAACTTCTATAGAAACGGATTATGAAAATACTGAAAGAACTAATCAATTTGATTCGAAAAATTACCCAGAAGTAAGATTAACTCATTTTAACAAATCCACCCAAAAAATCACCTCTTAACAAAACCACCCAGAAGTAAGATAAATTCATTTTGTGTAGTGGGATACAAATAGCTTATTAAAATATCTTACTCGACTGTCACTGCATAAATTGAGTTGATTGTTCAGATGGTTAAGTGCTCTCTTAGTACAGGTTTTATATTTTGATTGAAACTCAATCAGCTGTCGGAAATTTCTTTTGTTGTCCGCCAACATATACTCCCTGTGGCTGTGGAATGGAAGATTTTGGTTAGCGAAAAACATAATGACTTCTAGGAGTCTTTTAAAAAGCTCTCCTTATTTCCTTTATTTTTGTTTCATCCGCTTTCTGGCTAACTAGATCAATTGTTCTATTGGCAATTATAGTTGTTCTTAAAGTTTTCCACTTTCCTAAACAAGGTCATGTTGTTTGAGATTTCATGCTTGTGAACTTTTGGACTAAGTGTCCACCACGTTTGAAAATCAGTTACAAATTAAGCATCGATTCCAAAGAGCCACTTGCATCTATGCCAAAGAGCCTACAACAAAATAGGGCAAACTTTCGGTTTTAGTTGAGCATGTCCAGGTTCTCACAATTTTCTCGCTATTTGGCTGACTGATATAGAACTAATTAAACGTCAACAGTCGGTTAGCACCCTTCATTTTACTCCCTTGTCTCTTAACTGAAAGAAACGGTCTGTTGTTATTTTGGAACGCTTCATTTTATCTTTTAAATAAGTGAATTCTAAAACAGTGAAAGACTAATTATAGATGTCAGAAACAAAATATTTTTATTTGTCCAGAATTTGTCCGTTTTTCTACTAGTTCCATTGTTTCGCCTGTCATCCAGTGTTTCCGTGCCTGTAACTTTTCTTTGGGATTTGTCCAAGTTTTTTTTCTGGATCTGCTATGGCTGCTGTTTTTGCGTGCCGATTATAATTTGGTTAGGTCTTTAGATATTTTTCTGGTTGTTTTTGTTGTTCTGTTAAACTTTATTTTGGTATTCTGCGCTTAGTAGTTTGTGATCTGACCCACATTCAGCACTAGGTTTGGTTTCCACATCTTTGACTGAGGTTTTCCATCTCTTCTTTACCAGCATATAATCAATTTGATTTTTATACCTTCCACCCTACGACTACCGTGTAGATAGTCTTCTAAAGTGTTTTTTAAAATTGGTATTCATAATTGTAAATTCGTTATCCACAGAAAATTGCATTAAGCGTTCTCCTCTCTCATTACGTTCGCTGAGTCCATGTTTACCTACAGCTTCTTTTGAGTTATCATCGTTAAGTGTCTCGCCGATCTATGCATTCCTGTCCCCCATAACCACGACAACATGTTTCTTTGGAATCCTCGCGATGGTCTCTTCCAGTATTGTATATGTTTCCTCTAGTTCTTCATCCTCGGCATCCATTTGCTGCATCCACCTGAAATAATCTTTGAAACAAAATATTTTTAAGTTTCTCCATGTCTAATGCGCTGCCTTCTACATTATCATTTAGGGAAGTGTGGCCTAATTTGGACCATCACCTAATTTGGACCAGCAAGATATCCAAGGGTTGCTGAAATCTCAATGACATAGGATAGGCAACTTGTTTTACTGGAACTGGTTAATGGCTAATGCAATCATGTTTATGACAAAACGCATCGTGATTACATTGAGTTATTTGTTTTGTAAAGTAGAAAATTAATTTTTTCGACGTAAGAGTAAAAGACGTTAGGTCGTATAAATGTGAATAATAACAACAATTGTTATATCATCACAAAGCTAACTTATTTATCAACAATTTACCCTAAGAATTTTGATAGATTAGGTTAGGTTGAGGATATTAAACGTTATTTATTCAAATTGCCTTAGTCGGACCGTAAATACTTGTCTAAATTGAACCGCTCCAATTTACGCAACGGTAAAATTTTACATTGTGCACTACATTTCTTTCAAATAATTTTATTTGTCGGGTAGCTTGTTTTGTATTTGTTATTAACAATTTCTAACCATTTCATTGCTGACAGCTCTATACATCTTTTCGTGACTAGTTTTTGCTTTAATCTCGTTATATAGAGTTTTATTCTGTGCAGTCTCAAGTGTATCAGCATTAATTTCTCCTTCAATATCATATTCTACATTTTTTTTTATAAGAAAACTAAAATTACAAAAATATGTTCAGGGCTACATTGGCGAAAGGAGGGCTTTATAGAGGATGGTCTAAAAACGATTTATTGGTAGCTGTTGCACCAGGTGCACCCAGAAATGCTGATTTTGGTTTGAATGAATGCAGTCAAGTGTATGGCATTCCTAAAGCAACTATCAAGAGGCATGCTGATGAAGAGAACTCAATGCTTTAACTTTAGTAATAAAGTTAAAGCATTGAGAAACCTCCGATATTTTCTCTAGATATGGAAAAATTATTTCTGAGCACATTCTTCATCTTGAAGAATGCTTTTTCGGTTTAACGACTAAGGCACTCAGAACACTTGCTTGGAGGAAAGTATAACTTACCACATAGTTTCGATAAGGGTAACAAAATTGCTGGTAACAAATGGTTCTACGCTTTTTTGAAGCGAAATCCCCATCTTTCACTCCGAAGACCTGAAGGTACGACAATGCCGAGAGCAATAGGCTTCAACAGGGAGAATGTTGATCATTTTTTCGATTTGTTAGAAAAGATTGTCGATGAGCATAAATTTACAGTCGATAGTATATGCAACGTGGATGAATCAGAGTTTACCACTGTGCAAAAAAAGATTGCTCGTAAAGTGAAACACCAGGTAGGAAGTAGAGCAAGCGGTGACCTTGGCGCTAATACAATCATGGTATATGCGGTTAGTGCTACTGGTCTACATATTCCACCCATGTTAATTTTTAAGAGAAAAATTAATATTTATCTCAAAATTGGCATACATCTCGCTAGTGCTGTTATGATTTTGGACACGGCATATATTAAATCAGAACTATTTTTTGAGTGGTTGAAACATTTCCAAAAGCATGTCAACTGCAACAAAGATAATAAAGTTCTCCCACTTCTTGATGGTCACACGACACGAAGCAAAAATTTGCATACTTGCTAGTTTGCTAGAAAGAATGGAATCATATTACTTCAACTGTTTGGCCATACCACCCACCATTTGCAGCGTTTAGACATAGCTTTTTTTGTTCCTCTATAGACTTTACTCAAGCTCAGGAAACGTTTCTTCGCTTATGAAATAGCTTATATAAGAGAGATAAAATATATCAAATACATATGTCAAAATTACTTAATGAGGCATATGGTAAAGCTGCCACTTTGGGAATTGCAAAGAATGCCTTCCGTGAATTTGGACTGTGAACTCCTGTTTAAACTTCTAGCAGTGACGATGATGTGACGAACAATCTATTTACGGGCTTGCTTGAAGAAATATCACTGGAAGCAAAGAAAACCCCACACCTAGATGACCCTTCTTCGTTTTTTTGCAGTGCACCAATAGCCCAGAAAGCAGTGGAAATAAACGGCAGCCCTTATAACATTGACAGAATGCAGAAAGGCAAAAAATAAATTAATCGTTCATGGTTTGGTATTTTATCTGATGGAAGAAGAAATGATACAATGCATGGAATGTCGTATTTGGATAAACATTGTGTGCTGGTGTAAGTACAAATACCAAAATGTTCTTTTGTTACAATTGCCGTTAAGAAAGCATTGGCCCAATTTGGGAAATCTGTGGTTCAATTTGGAAAACCGGTTTCCTTATTTGGACCGATGAGAAGATTTTTTTGGATTCACCTTTCACGGTTATACTTTTTTTTTATTTAATTAATTATATTATTTTGATGCTACAATTAGTGAGTTTTTTTTTCTACTTCATTTTTAATAACAGTTCTTATTGAAAATTGTGGAAGTGGTCCAAATTAGGCTACGTTCCCCTACTTGCTTGTTATCATTTTTATGTGTGCACAGTTAAGCACCAGCACAGTTCATATGAAACGAGACACACACCTCACACAATCATCATCATCATCACTCAATCTTCTCGTGTCCACTGCTGAACATAGATCTCCCTCATCACTTTCCATTCGCAT
>WYDF02113042.1:0-10338 GCA_009867245.2 Adranes taylori
GGTATGGGGGGGGGGTGGGCGTACTGTCCAGTCTTCAAACTTCAAAACCAGTCAAAACTTCAAAACCAGTCTTCAAAATTCGACAATATACTGTTCTCATTTTTGTTCATAACCTAGGGGGGCTAGGTCATTATATTATTATTAGTCTTTGAATATACATCAGCAAAGCAAAATCCACCTAATAACTTATTAGCTCTCATTATGGAAAGGAAAAGCATGTTAAAAGGAACAAGATTCTTCATAAGTAATGACTTAAGAAGGCTCGAGTGGAAGGTGCGGAAGAAGATTAGTAATATGGCAAAGGTGATGAGTTCGCCAGGGAGGAAAGCAAAGGTCAGATACAGGAAGGTTTTTGTAGGATAGGAAAGGTGCATTTGGAGTGATGAGAAGGGGATGCTGGTTAAAAGGGAGGATAAGAACAGAGAAGATAGGAGACGAGATGTTAATGAGAGGTATGATGATAAGGAAACCTGATAAAAGAATGGAGAGGCAAAGAAGATATTTAATGGCGAGAAATTGATTACGGCAACCTGGAGGAAAAAAAGTCGATGAGAACAGAAGGAAAGAAAAATATAACAGAAGAATTCATTTTATATATTAGACTAAACTTGTATGTAATATCTAAAATATCACGTTGTGTGATCCAGTTTAGATTTTTAAAAATTTTTGCCATCATCGAGCCGAGCAAGTATAATTATATCGTCACTAAGCTCAAACTTGTTCACAAATAAATCGCATTCTCCCTACTGCAAATTTAGCCTTTTTAGCTAATATTTTAATGTAATGGTGCACTACTATTCAATATAATTAAATGTAAATATTTGTAATTTTTTATACATTCAGTCGTTTACCCATCCATCCCAAATTAAACCCTTTTGCTATCTCTAAATACCACGACTGGCAACCGTATTTTACCCCATACCTTATTTCCCACCATTCCAATAGTTCACATCCCAGTTTCGCTCTAATTTTTGTCGCCTCATACATGTCCCCTGTAGTACCTTTTTCCACATTCGTTCTATGCTTTCTTTATATATATATATTGGTATCGCTTGGCCTTGCTGCCATTCATGGTACATTCCTTCTACCCTATCAAACATCTGTTATTTCTTTGGTTTAACATTTTAATTCCTTTCTATCCAATATTCCTGCTACACCGTTCTTATTTATCGCACTTTACCTCTTCCTCACTAACATCGCTTTCCTCATTCATTTCACAATTCTCTACATGTACCTCCTATAACTATACTTCTTTAGTACTGTTTTCTCTCAATACTCCCTTTCTTTTTATGTGGATACCTCTACACCACCTTTAATTGCCTAATTTGTAGCCTAACCATTCTAAAAATTTAATTTCAATTTTTAGAAACTGCAATGGGAATTTCTTTGAATTTGCAAAACGATGATAATTCGGATTATATCAAAGCTGTGGATGAATTATCTAATGTACAGATGGCGCGGGTATTTAAGCCACTTCTACATTATACATTCTTTTTCAATCGTTCAAAATATGCAGAAATGGAGAAGCATTGTTTAAATGTCCTCCACAGTTTTACTAATTCAGTTATATTAGAGCGAAGGAAAGAATTATCTCAAAATGACTCCGATCACAAAAATCCAGATTTGTTTACACTGAAGAAACGAAAAATGGCATTTTTAGATTTTCTGTTGTTATCAAATCATGAATTAAGTATTGAGGATATTAGAGAAGAAGTTGATACTTTTATGTTTGAGGTAAATACATGTTCTTGGTGTTTCAAGCTTAATTTATTTCTCGTCTTTGAAAATAATAAACAATTAAGATCAAAGTAAAATGGAGAGTAAATAATGTTTCTAAAACCAACAAAAAAACTTATATGGATAAAGTAAGAAATTCAATAAAAAATAGAGAAAACTTTTAGTGATGGAACAATTATTTATAAAATTTATTCAACAGTGTATGATCATATTAATTTAATTATGATTATTAAATTTAGGGGCACGATACAACCTCATCTGCTTTAAGTTTTGCCATCTATTGTCTAGCAACGGAAACCGATGTCCAACAAAATGTGTTTGAAGAAATTAAAGCAACATCAGGAAATAATAAAAATCATAAATTTTCGTATACCGATTTAGTCAATATGAAATATTTAGAGCTTGTGATTAAAGAAACACTCAGATTGTATCCGCCCGTTCCAATGTTTGGAAGACTCGTTACTTCAGAATTTTATCTAAGTAAGTGATTTCTAGAATATAATACTATGATGCTCTATAAATCGTTACACAACATCAGAGGTCCAACTTAAATAGACCCAACAATATAATCTCTAATATCCTAACAAATTGTTTTTTTTTTTGCTTTGCAGAAGGATGTCTCATACCGAAAGGCACTGCAATAAATATGTCAACATTTCAAATCCATAGGAATCCAAAATATTATGATGATCCCGAAAAATTTATTCCCGAACGTTTTTCAACCGATTATTATGCACAGCGAAGTCCTTATGCGTTCTTACCTTTCAGCGCTGGTTCAAGAAATTGTATAGGTATTATAACCAGTTAATATCAACTTTTAAGAATTCTAGTCACATTTGTTTTTATAGGTCAAAAATTTGCCATGTTAGAAATGAAAGCATCTTTAGCAAATATTGTCAAACATTTTGAAATAATTTCTGCGGAGAAAAAACCATTGGAATTGTTTATTCGTATGGTAATGATCAGTAAAAATGGTATTAATATAAAGTTGAAACGAAGAATGTGGTAATTTAAATTAAATGTATTTAATTAGATATTATTTATTTTTGTATAAATAAATAAAATTAATAATTTGATTTTGAAACTTTTATTAGCCCTATTGCTACCAATTTTTTTATTGTGTATTTCGAATCCCTCTTGTGATATTCTCATTAAGTATGTTACTGATTTAATTGACTTAATCAAAGCAGTATCGTAATTTGTATATAACTACTATACTGCTTTTTATATTTTATTCTGTTTGTAACATAATTTGCTCTTGCATGACATTCAGGGTTGGGTTAGGAATTCGTTTGTTCTAATTTCTTATAATAAGTACTTAATTTCTTATATGATAAACACAGAAAGGCAATAACAAGTTTAAATAGTTTGGTTTATTGTTCTAGTATTTATAACTGAAAATATATTACTCGAAGCGCGATTTTTAAATGACTGACAATAATATTGATTCTAAATATAATTTAAAAAAAATGTTAGGCTGATCCAGTTCTCTTCTTCCATTTCAAAACAAAGCAAATAAATCAAGTAAAGAGTGACGAACTAAATATGATTTTCATATTTTATTGTAATGTTTGTCTTCAGCTATGAGTACGGTTCTGGAACGAGACTTCTCCTCTGTACCAATGGTAGATGTAGAACATTATCGATGCGCTGTTGGTGCAGGATTTTAGTGCTTGCGATAAAATTTTTTTTGCTTGATAAAATTTTCTTATTTAATTAAAACATATTCTTTTCCCTGTATTAGGTTGATACTTTTCAAACCCAAATGTTAGAGAAAGTTGTTAATTTTTTTATCAAGCACTATTTTATCAATTTTTTTTCGAGTGCTAAATTCTACGAAGGAAAAAAGGGCACTCGAATTCTGATAAATCAATATATTTAATAATGTCAGACGAAACAATGATAATTCAAATGAAATATAAATGTCCGATAATAAGTAAAAAGGATAAAATATTATAACACGCGCGAAGCTCCTCAATAAAGCGGGAGAACAGAAAGACGACTACTTCAACTGGTTCTGTGTTGCGCAAATAAAGCGTCATCAAGTAATATATAATGTAACCGTATTATATACCATATATCAGATGATTTTAAGGTCGCGTCCACATAGCGTATGATATGAACGGAAATATTAATTCTTAACACTATGTTATCAGATTCCTATAAAATGCTACCTGATTTCTATAAAATGCTATCTGTTATACGTTAATGTAATCCAACTTGTCCATAATGGCTATTTTAATATAATATTGTCCTGAAGATGTATTCAAATATCGAAACGCAGTTGATATTGAAGTTGTAAATATTCATATACTTATACGTTAATGTAATCCAACTCTAATATAAAAGCTGTATTCAATTTAAATATAATATTGTACTGAAGATGTAATCATATATCGAAACCCAGTTGATATTGTATATTCCTTTAAAATGCTACCTGATTCATATAAAGTGCTATTTGATTCCCTACAAAATTACACCTAATAATTTATTTTCTTTTTCCATATATTCAATTTATTGTCTATTACTTGTTTAATCCAATTACCTATTACCACGGTTCGGAAATAAGTGTCCGATTTTCTTTTTTTTCCCGAAATTAAGTTTATCTTAGTAATTTTTTAATGACAGTTATTTACTTCATCAATGCGACAGTTTATGTAATGTAAGTAAGCTAATGCTGATTCTTCTACCTTTAATAGACATCCAATTTTCTGCACTTTTGAGTCTGAAGTTTGAAATACCATTGTAAGAGAATATGCAAGGTGAGAACAAAATTTGGTCATCCGAGTATATTTCTCTGAGTTACAAGATTCCAAAATTACCATAAGATTGCAACATTTTTAGTTAGATTGTTTAATCATTATTTCAATTTTGCAGCAGTATTAACGAAGTGTTGCTTAACATTAAAATCAAGAACAAAAAATAAGAAATAATTACGTTTTCCAACTAAATTTATAATTACTGAGAAGTGAGTTATTAATATAAAACATTTATTTCTATGATGTAATGGTTCATTTACCACAAACTTATTTTTATCTGTATTTTATTTACAACCAGAATATACTTTTACTGTCTAAATGTAAACTTACACAGTACCTTAAATATGAATAAATTGGGATTTATTTATAATATTTAAATTAACAAACGCCATTACAGAGTTTTAAAATAGAGAGCTTTGACCACTTTTACATTTGCTACTATAATTTAAGTAACCTTAATTAGTATTCCCATATCTAAACAAATACAGTAGGATGTCTATTATCCGAACTAATTGGGACCGGGGCTAGTTCGGATAACAGAAAATTCGGTTAATCAAATACTTGAAAAATTATACAAGATGTACTAAGCAGGTTACAGTAAATGCATTATGTTATACTATGTATAAAATAAGTAAGTGTTGTACATATGTACTATGTAGACTGCACTAGAATGTTGCTGCATCTCACTGGCGATTAATATGTTTATTTGTAATATTAATACTATGAGTAATATTTTTAGCCTAAAAATGATAAAAAATTAAGAAAAACATACATTATAAAAAATTTAGTGTTCGGATAATCGGCGTGTTACTGTAAGTATAAAAATTCACTAACCCAAAAAAACAAATATTTGCGCAATCTCTTCAATAGTTCCACACAACCTTTTTATTTTCCAACTGATTTATTTTTTTCTTTTCTCCTCCCTTCCCATTTTCATTCGCTCTCCTTCCTTCTCTTCTTCATTGCCCTTTTGCTTTCATATAAACTTTTCATTTTCTTACCTCTCTTAGAAACTTCCAAACATTTTTTTTCCACAAAACTATAATCTCTTTTTTCTTTGTTGTTCACCTCATTTCTTCGTACTTTCAAATAACTTTCCACACAATCCACTATTTTTTCTATCTAATTTAATCCATCCATGTTTATTCTTTCTAGTCTCTCCTCCATGCTTTTCTTTCCTTACTCATTTCACTTGGATCCTCTACCACTTACATCCTTCTTTCAAGATCTTCACATCCATAATCTAGATTTTTTATTATCCTCTAGACTCCAGTGGAAAATAATCAGATTTAGTTTGTTCACACGATCTTACAAAGTCTGCACATTTCCTCGCCCTTCCTTTCTATTACTGAACCACCAATCTAATCTCAGCTCTCATTCTCCAGCACTTCATTCTCCTTTATTAGTTCCACCTTCTCCATCTATTTTATTTTCCTTCCTTAATTTCTCTTCCGCCATTTTCTTCCTTCCTTACTGATAATAATAGAAACCTTTATTGGCATATGATACTCAATGTACTTAATCTAATACTTAAATAAATACTTAATATACTTAATCTAATAGTTCATAACATGACTATCTTATTCATAACGTAATTTTACCTAAAAATCTTTTCGCCGCGGCAACATCTTTTCGCCATTCGTCTGTCCCATTTTCAGACACATCATCCATCCATTTCTTGCGTGGACGAGTATTGAGACGACTCCTTTCTGGCTTGGTATTCAATACCCTTTTCGGTATCGTGGTGTCATTCATCCTCTCAACGTGTCCAAGCCACCGCAATCGGTCTGGTTTTAATGTCATTGACGATTGACGACCTTCTATACAGGTCTTCCAGTTCCGCATTGGTTCGAATTATCGATCCATCTCCGTCATGTACGGCTGCAAACATTTAAGATTTTACGTTCCCAGACCCCTAGGCGATTTCATTTGCCTTTGTTAGTGCTCATGTTTCTGAGTCGTATATTACTGCTGGTTTAATGATTGTAGAATATACTTTCAGTTTTAGCTGCTTCGATATTAATAATGATTTAAGCACATTGAGCAAATTGTACTAGCATCTGTTTCCGACTGATATTCGGGCTTTAATTTCAGTTGTCAGGTTATTGTATTCCGTTACGATTCCCCCAAAATATTTAAAATTGTTTAACACTCTCAAATCCTTCAAACTCCAGGACATTCCTCCAACGGGTGCTGTTAATCATATACTTGGGTTTTGTCTGGTTAATTTCTAGTCCCATGGTGGGTGTTTTGGACTTAAGGATTTCTAGATTTTCCCTTAATGACTCTTGTCTAGTAGCTACCATATATATGTCATTTAAGTAGATTTTAGCATTTCCTGTTAAATATGCAGCCTCATCCTGTTAAGAATGAGGAAGAAAGACGTATGACAAGGAATGTTGCAATGTGTTTGGGTAGAGAAATAAAAAGAATTAGGATAATGGAAAGAATGATAGAGGATAGAAGGAATAAAGAATGGCAGTAAAGATGAGAAATATAGTAAGGGAGAAAATCCTTATTCCTTTTTGGGGGAGGTAAACTACGTCGGTTCTATTTAGGGAGGTATTAGGAGGTTATTTGTTTTTCTTTTTGAATTAGGAAATTGATATATAATAGCTGTCTGATAGTGTGGTGGAAGATTGAATTTACGTTTGTATGTTGTTCTTATCTCTTCATGTGTTCATACAAGACAATTGGAGAAGATAATTTTTTTCAACAGATTGATTGAGTCAAGCGTTACTTTGTGAGATCAATTGGAAGTGTTTTTACTTCGTTACAACTACGTATAGTACAATTATTTAGATTGTGAGTATAGTTTCAATTCTTTCAGGCCATCTTCCGACATACAGACTAGGGGTTCTATTATTGGGGTGTTTCAGCTGACCATATTGATGACACTATAACCAGTGATGAGATACAACATAGTTTTATTTTATCGAATGCAGATATTTTTATATATGAAATGTAAATTTTTAACTATTTTCTAAATTTGTTGCTACGATGCTTTCTTTTCTCTATCTGAAAGCAAAAGGGAAAAATTCATTTCGGTGTTGTTATAATTGTCGGTATAGTTGGAATAATAGTTGTCGTTATCTCGTCACTGTAGTTGTCGTGTTGTTGCATCCGTCTCTCTAATCGTTGACTTCCTCCTGTTTAGTCGTTGACATCAATAAGTCCAATCCCTCGTAGGCATTGTCTTGTCGTTGTCGTGTTATTACTCCCGTCTATCTAGTCCTTGACTCTCTCCCGTTTAGTCTTTGACACCACCAAATCCAAGTCCTCGTAGCCCCAATCCCTCGTAATCGTTGTCATTGTCGTGTTGTTGCTCCCGTTTCTCTACTTCTTGACTCTCCCCTTGTATTTTAACAGGTAATATTATTTTAACAGCATTAAGCCCAATCCCTCGTAATCCCAATAAGGTCACCACAATAATAGAACCCATAAAATCCATGCTAATGTTTAGTTGTATGTCAGAAGATGAACCGAAAGGGTTGAAACTATAGTCACAATCTAAACAATTGTACTGTACGTGGTGGTAATCAAGTATAAACACTTCCAATTGATAATTTTTTATTTTGGTTTAAAAAAAAAAGTATAAACTATGAAACGTATGTACTCAGCTTCACTTCACTTTAGGATTTTAAAATGAATTTATGCATTCGATTTTATTCTAAGGTTAAAACCTTGAAAATATTCACAATAATTATTAATCATAGTAATTCTCTTATTTACTTTGACATTATCAAAGAACTAGTTCACTGCAACTGCAATGATATTCCTATATCTGATAATAATATGTGCTGTATTGTTTGTATCTTATTGGTATTGGTTTAAAATTAATCTTTATCGAAAATTGAAGCATATTCGCGGACCTAAACCGTGGCCCATAATTGGAAATGCAATCGAGTTTCAAAATATGGAAGGTAAACTATAAAAATCTGCACATTATTGTTTTGTTTTATATCAGTTTTTTCCAAAAAGAATTCTTACAAATTTAAATGGAAAGGCAGAGAAAAGCCTAACACAATGCAATCTAAAAAAATTTTGCGCTTTTAAATTAATTTAATAGTGACTGCCATCCGCAATGACAACCCAAGCATTCTCTTTTCCTAACAATATAAGTGCAGGTTAGATGTGTGAAAAAGATACTGGTATTGTTCAGGAATACTAGGAATGAGACACTAATGCAGAAGATTAGAAAATATAAATGCAGGATAAGTGGAGTAAGAGAATGGTGAAGTTTGAGGAGAAAGTATGGAAGGATGAAGGGAGAAGCACATTGAGGGAATGCAGAATGAGGAAGGAGATGGATGTGTAAAAGAATGGATTAAGTGTAGTAAAAAGATGAATAGGAGGATTGGATGACTGATAGATGATTTGAGAAGATGATTGGAGGTTGTGATGTGATGAGTGAGATCATGGAAAGGATGAGGGATGTGGAAAGGCAAGAGAGATATTGAAGAATAAATGAATGTAGGTATTAGTAAGTATATGTGGATTATGCATAAAGATGTGAGAATGAGGAGGGTAAAATTAAGTATTGGGTGAAAGAGCAAGAAAGATTGTGTGGAAAGATAGAAGAAAACTGGAATCAGAGAATGAATGAGTGTAAGGAGATTAAATGGCGCGAGGAAGAAAAGGAGTTGCGTGAAAACTGGGGAGTATATCTGGGAAAGGAGGGGAAATATTTAGATATAATGAAAAAAATATGATTGAAATAAGTTAAAGAAGGTAAATAGGGTAAAATAGAAACAGGAAGGGATAGAAGGAGAAGGAGAAGGAAGTGATAACAAGGAGGTGATAGGTAAGGGAGAATATAGAAATAGTAAGGGATAAAGAAGAGTGTGTGTTGGAGAATGTGTGTAAGGAGTATAAAATGGAGTGAGGCACGTAAGATATGAAGGGGAGGAGGGTAGAAATAAAAGATGGGGCGTGAGTTTGATGAAAAGTGTAAATAGGAGAAGTTTGAAAGAAGGGAGGTGTGATAAGGAATAAGGGTAAGGGGGAGGGAATGGGTAAATGAAGTGATGGATGGATGATGTAGAGAGTAGGAAGAGGTAAGGGAAAGTGCCTCCCCTTCTCCCAGAAGAGATAATTGCTTGAATTGAATTTGATTTGTAAAATTATGAACAATTTTCGATTGAGATTAATGTAGTTAATATAGGATATAGGCCAAATATGTCATTTGTATTATGGCAATTAATGTTTATTTAAAAGAATGAAGGATGAAAGAAAGAAGGATGATGATAGGCATGGGCGGCTTCAGGGCTAATGAAAGGGGGGCATCCTAACTTAGAATTATGTTTTATTGATACTATCTTTAACATTAAGCAATGTTTAGCATTAAACAACAATTCCAATGAGGCGGGGGGGGGGCGGCATTCCTCCCCCTGAAGTCGCCCATGCTAATAGGAATAGTGGAAGTGAAAATAGAATGAGGGGTTTCGTATTACAAGAAAGAAATGGAAGCATTAGAGTGAATAAGTTAACAGAAAGTATCAACAGTTGAAGAATGAAAGGAGAGTTCCGAAATATTTAACATCTGTATAATCTGGGTTCGGTCATAGGTTCAGATGTAGAAGTATAGAGAGAGTAAAGAGAGTAAGTGGATGTTGGTTAAAAGAGTGTGACAGGAATTCCAAAAAACATGGAAGATAAATAGGAACTTGCGTTCATTGGGTAAAGTCAATTTGATATATTTTTTTATAAGTAAAATAGGAAAGGGGTGAATTACAGGCAGTGGAAATATAACCCTGAGGGGGGGGGGCGGTTTGGCACACATATAAAAACTGTAAGAAAGTAATTGTATTAATGTAAAAGAAATAATAACTTCTTGAGCGAG
>WYDF02113053.1:0-10337 GCA_009867245.2 Adranes taylori
TTGAAAATCAAAATTTTGAATTGTTTTTGTTACTAAATCATGCATTACAATAGATGCTAAAATACTAGAAATAGGTGTTCCAATTGGACAACCAAATTTTTGGATAAGTATTTTATTATTAAATATACCAGAACTACCATCAAAAGTTAAAAAAAGTGATAAAGTTTTTAAAAAATTCAATATTAATTATAGTATATTTAGTAATTTCAAACCAATAATCATCAATAAGATTAAGAACAAGATCTTTAGAAATATTAGTATATAATGATTGTACATCAAGAGAAATTAATTTATAATTATTTGGGATTGAAATATTTGATCATATATCTATTGCTTCATAACTATTTTTAACACTATGTAAATATTGGTGTTAATTTTATTAAAATATTATTTAGAAATAGTATAAGTTGGACTATTAATACAAGATATTATTGGTCGGAGTGGTCTATTTTCTTTATGAATTTTAATTAAGCCATAAAGTCGAGGAGCTGTAGAATTGTGTATTTAAAGATTCATTGCTATTTGTTTATCAATATATTTTTTATTAAGAAGTAAATTAGCTAAATCATAATTTTTTTTGTCGAAGTTTAAAAGTAGGATCAATGGTAGATATTTGATAAATATTTTCATTATTTATTAATAATTGCATTTTTTCAGAACATTCAGAACGATTTATTGCTAATGTAATATTACCTTTGTCAGAATTAGTTATAATAACGTTAAGTGGTTTTAAAAAAAAATTTTGTTTGATTAAGGCTGACTGAATTTTTGAAAATTTGTATCTTTTTGAGTTAATATAATTTAAATGGTTAGTAATAATATTAGTGCAATTTGCCCTTAAGGAATCTTTATCTTCATTATTATCTTGTTTAATAATATAATATTCAATACCAGTTAAAATTTTATCTACCTGTAAATAATGAAACAACATTTTTTAAAAACATCACCTAACATTATTATAACTAATTCTGATAAAGGTAATATTACATTAGCAATAAACAGCAGACAGAGCCATAATATTATCCAGTGTCAACAATAGAGAAAGAGCAATAAACAAACACTGCAACAATTACCCACAGAAACTAATAAACAATATATTTAAATAAAGAATTCATAAACACTATAACCAAAACAAATATGATAATAAAACTAATAATTTAACCAAAAATAGATATATCGCTATACCATACATCAAAAATATTTCAAAGTCTCGTTTCTTTCTTGAAGACTCAAGTTTAAACTGTTAATGTGATTACTCAAATCTGTACGAAAAGCTAACTGCCTTAAAAATTCTGGATCTTGAAATTTCATTTCAAGTTCTGTTGTGTCAGATGGAACATATTTATTGAGGAATGCAGGGATTTCCTTTCTTGCGGCAAAAAATCCGCAGCCACTTTACATGTTGTACATTAGCTAGTCTCCATACTCGATCTCTGTTTCTAATAAAAACTGCTTAATTTTCCTGAGTAAAAGGGCTGGGTTTCCATCTCTAATCAGATTATAATCTAAATTGCCTTTTGAACAACTTGATCCTGCTTGATTGATTTTCCACATAAACCTCCCTGATATATAATACAACGAATTGTCGGACAAGTAACGCCGTTTTCTCGAAGTGACCACACTAATCAAGACTTTTTGCTTGTCATTCATGGTACCACAACTTTTACAATGGCTGAGCACTTTTAATGCTCCCAATTATGTCAACTGTTTTCTTTAGAGCCTCATAGATATCTTTTCCGTTTTCCGGTTTCGTTGTTTCATAAAGAGGTCAAACATCAAATAGTTTCTCTTTACTGGATAAATCTTTAAAGATAGTACGTATCTTTTTTTAACGTTTTTTCTACTTGCTCTGTCATGTCAACTATCCTTCTTTGTAGGGTTTGAGGTAAAAGTGGCTCTGTTTCGAATTTCTATGCCATTTTAGAATCTTCAAAAGCTTTACCCATTTCAATTGCACAGATTTTAATTGCCTTTGCCAGCTCAGGAGACACGGCATAAGATGCATACAAAGAATGAATGTAATATTTTACTAAACTTTCCAGTTTGTCGTTTACGCTTCTTCTTCAAATCTGCAACTATCTCACGCCGACTTTCATCTTTATACGTAGCATACTTGCTTTCATGCATTGTTGAGTAATGTCTTCTCACATTATATTCTTTAAGCACTAAAACAACGTTCATTCACACAAAACACGCAAGTTTCCATTATTATTAGCAATCAAGTAATCACTGTCACAACTTTCCAACCTATTTTCACTATAAATCTTACGTTCTGATTCTCCACTCATTCTTGTATTGATATTCAAGAAATAAAGACGAATGAGTTAACAGATAATGATTCACTGCTATATTAATGACACAATCAAACTTTATAAAACAGAAAATGTCACGTCAGACACGATACTTTTGAGATTCACTTAAAAGATGCGTGTGACGAGACGAACTGAAATGACAGACGACAGTCAGTGGTACTGTCAGGTTTGACGTGCGTGAGCTGTCATGTGCTGTAGTTTGTGCGGTTCTCGCTGTGGTGGGGGAAGCAAAGAAATGCTCGGCGCGCGGGACAGCACTTGTCATGAAGAAACGATGATTAGATTGTAAAATCTTTTTCACAAGAACGGCATTTAAAGAAAATTTCAGAATTTTTGTCTAATATCCTTTCGTCGAACACAATAAATGGCACTGCGGCCGCCAGTTGGACACCCCTGATATAGACCACTATGGGAGTAACTGATTTAAATAATATCTAATATTTAATGAAAAGAAATAGGTACGTTAAAAAACTAAAGTGTGGATTCAGATTTATTCTATTCATTAGAAAAGAAGATTATAGATTTTATTATGTGTAAAATATGTAATAACTGCCATATAGTAGCGTTCAGCATCAGTGTTTGTTCCCTAATTTTCCCTCCACCCCTCGAACATCAATTTCTTCCTCGCTTTATACTATTTGCTTCGAAATTTCTCTTTGCCACGATATCCGCGAACCTTGCATTTTGTTCTTTTGTTATCATCACACACAAATCCATCCATACATAGCACCGCAGCACATTATAATCTAAGAGTGGTGCACTATATTTTGATCTGTATGTGATATAAAATGTTTCAGGAGACATGGGGGAAGATTATATGTTTTATACAGTGTAATCCAGAGGAACTGAAATTGTAAAATTGATGAGAAATCCGATAAGAACAATCAAAATATCTATATAATTGGTATTGTTCAATTCACGAAAGAACATGACTCTCAATTTGGTTTTATAATATAATAAATAAACCTTCATTAGCATAAACCCAAATCATGCGAAACATTACAATGCATGCGAAACAAAATATTTAATTATAACTATAAAACTAATAAATCTAGCAACCTCAAAAAAACTCTTCAAATAAATAAAAACTGTTACGTGTGTCTAATCAAAGCAGGATCGTAATTTGTATGCTTTATAACTACAACACTGCTTTTTATATTTTATTAAATTTTCTATTATATAAACTATGCTCTTGCATGAGAATTATACAGGGTTGAATTAGATTTCGCTCTTCTTAATTTTTATAATAAACCACTTAAACTCCATAATGATGTACGCAATAACAGGTTGAAGTAATTTTTGTTCATTGTCGGTAATTTTTATACCGGCAATATATGCTTCTACTCGCGATTTTAATTTACGGACAATAGGCTGTGATGCTAATTATAATACAAAAATCGTTAGGATGGTTCCATTTCAATTTTCCATTAGCAAAATAGCAATTAAAATGGCGAAAAAAGAGGTAATTTGTTTCTATGTTATTAAATTATCATCTGATTGGATTACGCGGCTTCTCCTTGGCTTTTGCCAGAAGTTGGTGGAATTAAAAGATTGGATGATGAAGATTTATCGTAGATGATGTAGATTAGTTCAGATCATTAGTATGATGCTGATATGAAGAGGGTGTGAAATAAATTGTTGTAGTTAATTTGTGACGAAGAAAACTAAATGTTGTGGCGATGAAGAATCATTCGCTATCGCCGAAGTAGTAACGGAGGAGACTGCGTCGCTGGTCTTCACGGGTGGCTGGGTAGAGCCATACTTTTCACGGCGTTGGTGGGAGTGACACGAAGCCGGGCCCTGTTGGGGGAATCGGCGAACCAGGTGATGAAGATGTTGGCTCTGTTTAGGAATTGACTCTGGTAGCTCTACGACAAGGCGTGACATTCGGAATCGACGTAGTCTGATGGGCATTTTTGGAGAAGAAGCATTGCATTAAAAACGCCTTATGATGAAATACGTTAAACAAATATCCAATCCAATTTGACGACAGCACGAAAGAGTGCAATGTGTAAAGGTCCACTGAAGAAGGTGGAGGAAAAAGTCCTTTTTGTAAAGAACTAATAATTAATCGCCAAAAGAAACATGTCAACTTAAAATAATAAAATTTAGAAAAAGTCGTTACGATATTAAAATGCGAGTATATCATATACACTTCAAGAAAGCCCTATTTGTTTTTTTTTTCGAGGTAATATCGACACCGCTAAGAGAAATCGAGACCTTAAAGGAAATATGTTATTGTCTATATTAGAAATAAATAATTTCGCTAACGTTTTTTCAATTTAAATAAACTAACAATAATAGAAAGCGTGCTTATCCAAAATCACCCGATATGAAAACATATATTAATTATAAGATAAATCTTCCACGATAAATACTTCCACGTTTACAAGACATTTACGTATTATACTTTTCTATGCGAGGCGGATTTTGTTTGATAACTTTATCACAATGGTAGGTGTTGATATTGCTCGAAATTTAGGCTTTATTTTAAACGTATTAAAATGTTTTAATATATGAATTTGTATTAATAATATTTATTATTTTATTAACTTGATTTATTAATTGGTATATTACATTCGTTTGAAGAATAAATTGGATTTGGTTAGTCAATTTATATATTATTATATTAGCGGATTACTCATTGAATTCATGATATATTAAAGAATTCCTTATTGCAATTGTTAATTAATTAAATTAATGAAAGTACGGTATCAAAACCAGAACTAAAACGCAAACATTAACAAAAAATAAAACAACCTAGAAATAAAATCTCAATATATTTTTCCTTCCCTTTTCTCTTCCCTTACTGTCAACTGGATAAGAGATAATTAAACAAGGTAAGAGAGGAAGCCAATTACTTTAATCCGTTTATCTTTTAATAGCAAACCTTTTACTTTATTTTTAATTTTAATCCTCCACTTTTCTATTTTATCCTTACAATTTCCCCCCTCTAATCTTCTGTAAAAAAAATTCATTATCCCTATATTGTTCCCTTCATGCCCCAAACACAATATTCACTCAGTGCTAGCACGTTTCATCTAGACTATATTCTGACATCCACTCCTATCAAATTCTTCCACTTACTTTACCTCCGTATCTCATTACTCCCCTCTCTTTAATCCCACCCTTACAATTACCTTTTCTTCCTTCTAATCTCCTCTAATATTTTTTTATTACCTCCCTATTTGTTCCTTCATGCCCCATACACACCATTCAATTCTCAGCCATTAGTATTTTTGCTCATTCCATTCTATTCCCCTACACCCATTCACCCAATGCTCCAGGTTTCCGCCTCCACACAACACACTCTACATCTTCTATATTCCACACTCATCCAGACTTCATTAAAACCATTCATTAAAACCTTGTCGTTATTTCCCATTTCCTCACCACCACACTGAAACACCACTGAGTACCACTGAAACATAGACCATTCAAACCTCTCATATAGCCTTCTTCTTTCACGTACCCATTCATTCTCTTCTGTTTTCTTAGATCCCATGGCTTCCAAACCTACATTTTCTCAATACTCTCATCCACATCTGTCATTACTTTGTTCAAATCCCATCTTCTTCACTCCATACAACCAATACTTCATTCACTCCATACTTCATTCACTCCATACTTCATTCAATTCCTGTAGCACTATATCATTCGGCCTCGATTTCTGTACCCCTAACATTCTCTTCAGATATCACATTATTCCAGATATCACATATCCCGTCCAACTCCTTTCTCTCTTTCACCGCCTACACTACTGCGCCATACAACATAATACCCCTGTTATACACTTTCAATATCATCATCCTCATATTCACCGAATCTTCTAATGTCTCCTTCAACACATACCCCATTCTTTCTGCAGCCACCTGAACTTCCCTTGCTAACATTCTAACATCCTCATTCGCAGAGTCGTTCCTAGTTACCATATACCCTACAGACTTCATCCCCCCTCAACTGAACTTCTTAGACTTAACAATAAAAATTCGTGGACGTGATCGCTACCCCATCTTTCATATACTGGAAGTCCTACGTTTTGTTACATCGTGCGTAAAACAAAACTTGAACCTTTTAGTTTTGACTGTCAGCTTTTAAGTCGTCTATTAAATTCAATTAGCACAATAGTGTTTAGGGTAAACTAAACAAGATTAGTCTAACCCATGAATCTCTCGCTTACCCACGTATCCCCCGGTCGCCATACTTGCCTCGGGCCCGGACAGCTTCACCGTCCGTTTTGCCGCTCTTGACGCACATTTCCCCCGCGCGGACAGCTGCGCTGCCCAGTTTAGCATTACGATCCCTCTTGACTCTCTTTTCGGCTAATTTCTAAAAGATCAGTGAGCCTTCGTCTTATGAATTTGCCTTTGTCTTATGAATTTGAGCCTTCGTCTTATGAACTTGGCGTTTTTGAGTCACTCTTTCTTCGTGTCCGCTTTGCGCAAAATTGAGGTCCCAGGATCTTATAGTTGTTCCCCAATTTTTATTTTTTCAACTTTCATAGAAACCGAGATATTTAATGTAGTACAATAGGCGGTCCGAAGGAAATCAATCGCAAAGTTTACAAAACAAAAAACGCCCTGTATATATCTTAGTTTGTAATTTTAGAAAAATATGTTTCAAATAAAATTGAGCAAGCTTCTGGTGGCCTATAGAATAAAGTTTATTCCAGTGTCCTATTTTTTAAGTTTGTAAAATTTTAAATGTGGCAACATCGCGCTCTATACCACTTGCAGCGATAGCACTAATTTCATTCGAGGCATAATAGAATATACTATATGCGAGCGAAATTTCAGTCTTCTAATTTTAAAACTGAATTGCTCAATAAAATAATCATTTCGAGCCCCTCCAAAAATTATAATGTGTACCCGCCACTGATAACAACATTTATTCAATTGCGAGAGCAGTTGATATGTCTCATAGAGCGTAAAATAATTGTTCCTGTAACTTTGCATTTATAAGCTATTACGTATACTTACATCTATATAATATGATTGTTGAATGTCTGTTGCCATGGCGACAAGTTGCAAAATTTTAAATATATTAAGGGTCATATCTTTGAAATGATAGCAGCTATATCATCATATGTGGTATCATTGTAAATCAAATCGGAAGGACTACCAAAATATAAGAAAATAACAGTGTGTACCTAAAAAGTTTTTGAAAAAAAAAGTTATTTCTCAAAATTGGTCAAGTATATTCACTTCCCATACTAGCAAAACTGGAGCTTCCTGGTCTTACATATGTTCCCTAAGTTTTTCTAGCATTCATAGAAAGCGAGATATTTAGGGTAGTACACGTTCTCTGCAAGGTCAAATTGCTCCGGTGCTATCACGTGCGAGTCTTTTAAGCTCGCTTAATCATTTAAGTATTAAAGGAACTCTCGATACAAGAAATTAAAAAAAAAGTTAACCTAAAGTAAGCAAAACAAAACACACCCTGTATATATGTTAAATTGTGATTTTGGAAAAAATGTTTCAAACAAAATCGACGAACTTGTATGTAGCCTATACAATAAAGTTTATTTGAATGTCTTATCTTTTAGCGTTCCGGAGATCTTTCAAAAAGTTGTTCAGCTTGGAACGTGGCAACACTGCTTCCTATACAATTTGGCAACATGGGACCTTTTTTATTCGACGCATAATGCAAGGCGCTGTGAATAAAATTTCAATCTCCTAGTTTGAATATGAAATTTCTGAACAAAAAGAATTGCACCAGTCCGCCATATTGGATTTATAAAAAAATGAAGAAGACCGTTCTACGGGATTATAGTTTACAGCTGTCTACCAAATTTGATCCAGATCTGTCCCATAGGGAAGGAGAAATTCTTGAACATAGACGTACGTACATACATACTAACAGACACGAAAAATCGACATTTCTTTTTTTTTTGAGCAAGAAACTATTTTTTTAGAAAAACTTTTTATATGAAAAATTGTTCCTTATGACCCCCGCCCCCTTTTTAAATTTCGTATTAACGAATTGCAGTAACTTCAATACAAGAGACGTACTAAGGTGAAATAGAAAAAATTGTCAAAACATGAATCCTATATCTTTCAGATACCTATAGGTATTACATCCCTACATGGCGTATGAAAGATAAAAAGAAATCAAGACAATTTATAATTCAAAATATATAGGATAGAGAGCTTCACAGACAACAACAACTACTCAAACCACCCCATTCTTCAAAAACTGGCAGCAGTCCACTACTACACCGACAGGCTGCTTAACAGTCCAATCCTTGGAAAAATAAGACTACAACAATGAAATACACACGATAAAAACAATAGAAATAAAGCAATAAACAACAAATATAACCCTTACATGATAATAAAAATGACACAACGTAAAACCAACAAATTAACATGATAAAACTCGTAGAAACAACAATAAGAGATGGAGCACATTACGCAGACGGAAAGTCCCCGAAGACAGGATGGGACAGAGCTGAGTATATTTACTAGAATGCGCAAGCTGCCCATTAAAATACGTAGGACAGACAATACGCACATTAAACATACCTACTCATCTCTGAACACGAACGAGAATGGAAGACAGGAAAGTCACAAAAACAGAGACAAGAACCATATGACGTAAACTCTAATTTCGCCAGACACCTTATCAAGAAAATTATACATTTGTGAAAAACAATACCAAAATTCTACACGTACAAAACAAGAGCGAAAAACTAAACATTGTCGAAAATATGGAAATATTCAAACTAGAAAATGACAACAGCAGTATATCTCTGAATGACAAGACAGCACCTAGTTCTATTTTTCACATACTCGAAAGGACAGAACAAGCAACTCAATAGAATAATATCTACTAATAACTCCATATAACTACACCTCCATCTACAACAGAACTACACCTACATAGCTCTACACCACTTAAGAACTAATAATCATAACACATGAAAAGATAAACAAAAATAAATCAAGCGTTGATTTATATGATACTAGCTAAACCCGGCCACGCTTCGCGCTGCATCAGTCTGATATGAAATGAACCTGAGTGTGATGTCAAATGGCCAGCGACATGGTCCAATTGTCGTGGCCAGTGATGTGGTCAAATTGTCGCGACCAGCAACATTGTCAAATTGCCGCGACTTTGCCGCGGCCAGCGACATGGTCAAATTGTGGTTATCTCGGTATAAATTGTGATAAATAGTTTCGGAGCCAACCCGTAACAAAGATTTCTATTTTCCCTTTTTTTCAGTTTTATATATATATATCTATATAAATAAAAATGAATGGCTAAATGTGTTGCTAAGCACAAAACTCGAGAATGGCTGAACCGATTTGGCTAATTTTTTTTACACTCAGTTCGTATTAGCCCGTGGAAGGTTTTTACGGAGAGAAATATTAGAAACATTGCCAATATTATGAAAATATTTATAATAAATAGAAAATAAATAGAAAATATTATGGAAAATTCGCGAAAACCTATATAATAAAAATGAAATGTTGTTTGTTGGTAAGCGCATCAGTTGAGAACGGCTGGATAGATTTGGCTATTTCTTCTTTTAAATCTTTCTAATAGTCCGAATAATGTTTCCACGGAGAGAAAAATTGGAAAAGTTGGCCGCAAAATTGGAAAATTCGGGAAAAACTATTTGGTAAGCGTGTCCACTTGAAAACGGCTGAATAAATTTAACTAAATTCTTTTTAAAAATGCTTCTGACTATCCGAGTAAAATTTTCATGGGAAGAAAAATTGGAAAATTTGGGAAAAACTGAAATCGCGCCGTAGGCCGTAGAACTGTGCGCGTCTTAGAGCTGTTCGTGCTGTAGGTTGCGCCGTAGGAAAGCGACCGTACAGCTGTAAGCGCCGTAGCGGCAAAACAACGTTTGTCGGGGCCGCTAGTATATATATATATATATATAGATATAAATAAAATTTTTCAAACCAATCAATCATTCTTTGATTTATATAATGTTTTCGAGTGAATCGACAACGTAATATATTCAATAGTTTTTTATGCTTTTTTAAGTACTTTAGTAAAGGCGCCTGACGATGC
>WYDF02113064.1:0-10337 GCA_009867245.2 Adranes taylori
TCATTGGTTATTAATTCGATTCAAAAACATTACAATACAATATCATCCTCATAAGTGCACCTACAGTCCAATCCCTACCGATGATTTTTATTTGATACTATAGACAAAGTTTGACCAAAATGTAACATAACGTAAATGGAATGGTAGCAAAATGAAACTTGTGTAACAAATGGCGGGTCCAGGATTTTTTTTAACTTGAGGACAAAAACTTTATATCAATTTAATATCAGGCGAACGTCTAAGTACTTGGAGCTGAAGTTAATTAAAAAAATACAGTATAGTACATCTCCAATAGTTATTTAATTACACTATTTTGTGTCATACAACATGTTTTGATAAGACCAGTTCTATCATTGGCAAGCTGACAATTTTACAAAATTAATTTTATCCTTAAAAATTATATCTAAATTTTCATATCTGACTTCAAAAGCCTTACAATAACTAGAACAGAACTCTGTCTAAAATGCCCAATTATTAGACAGACTAACAAATTTACTAGATAATTTAACAAAATACAAGAAACTGGTTAAACCAAATATTAACCTAATTGATATTACTAAAATAATAACAGCCAATAACTTAGTTTTGACTAAAGGTAATTTAATAGTTGAAAAATGTTTAGTCATCGGCTGTTATGAAATTATCAAAGTATATCCAACGAAAAAAATAGTCAACTCCGGATAGATTTAAAGAGTTGAAATATTGATACCAAAAAATCATCACATACCTAGATCATATTGTCTACCAAATATTCAAAAATTAAAAAGCAAATAAAATCTGAGTCATGCAGAAATCTTGAACATTCCATGAATTTCCTCGTATTGTGGTAAATAAACTTATCTTTTCACTAAATGACTAAATCAATTTAAGAGAACTTATACAAGTTTTAATAAAATTTAACTTTAAATCAAATTTTCAAATGCTACCGCTAGATGTAGTGAATTTATTCCCAACAATAGCAAATTTAGAACAAAAAAGTTTAGTAAATTCAAATCTACCTGATCAAAAAGTGGCCTTTTTAGTAACTTAATCAAAGTTATGTATTATACCAGATTTTTTTTATGAAATTTTCATGAAAAACTTATAGTTTGAATTTAGATTAATTTAGATAGTTTTGTCAATAACAGATGATGATCAAGATTTTATTGTTATTGTATCAAAATTTTTATTGTTATTCAATTCACTCACTAACTCTCCTGGTGCTACAGTCCATATAGGACCCTATGATCCCTTTACGGCAACCATACATTCTTCCTTGTTTGCAGCGCATCTCCTCCAGCTCCGTTTCCCCAGCGCCGCCTCATCCTTTCTGATGTCATCAATGCACCCCTTCCTTGGCCTGTCTGGCTTCCTTCTGGTCTCCTGTTGTTGGTCGAGAGTCTCCCTCCATTCTTATAACATGCCCCAGAATCCGCAATCGTCTCATCACCTCAGCAACCAGAACAATATCGCCGAAGAGCTGATATACGTCTTGGTTCGTTAGAATGCGCCATTCGCCATCTTCACAAATAACTCTGAGGATCTTTTGCACCACCTTTCTTTCCCATACCCGGAGCTGATTTTTGTCACGTTCAGTGAGTGTCCAAGTTTCACAGCGATAGAACACCACTGGTCAAATTATGATGCGGTACACGATGCGCTTGAGCTTTCTAGAGAGGGTGGAGGACTTCACTAGCTTATTAAAAGCATAGAAGCATCTGTTTCTTGCGGCAATACTTGCTTTTATCTCTGTACTGATCTCGTTCTTCTCAGTCACCAGGGCCCCTAAGTACTTGAACTCCCCAACTCTCTCGTACCTTCCGTCTTCGCATTCCAATTGACTCTCCGCGCAGAACCTTTCCTTTTCTCTCGTGCCAACCATGTATTTTGTCTTTTCGTTGGTAATCCTTAGCCCCAATCGCTTCCCGTCTTCACTCATGCAACAGCGCCTCGGTCAATAATCTCGAGCTTCCACCAAGAAGGACAACAACATTTGCGAAAGCCATGTACTGAAGGGATCTGGTGTAGATAGTTCCTCGTGGTTTGAGCGAGATCTCCCGCCTGACATGCTCCAGCCAGGGATTGAAGAGGGTCATAGAAAGTGCATTTTTTGTCGCAGCCCTCTTAAAACTTTCGGTGCCCTCTTCGCACTTCAAATTCCCTTGTTAACTGCCCCTGGATCTAATCCCTTCTCCTCATCTGTCTGCAGCCTCCTTTCCAATACCTTCCAAAAGATCCTGCATGAAATGTTCAAAAGAGAAACATCACGATAGTTGCTGCAATTCTGGAATGTCTTCGTTTTCCCATACTGAACAAATAGAGTGTACATACTGTCGTTCAACTCCACCCCACCAAACTTGAAGACTTTAGCTACAATGCCGTCCTTTTATGGCGCACGCGCGTAAAGAAGATCGGCCCTTCCACTTCTTTTGGATCTTTTTTCACTTTTGGGACAACACCCTCTTCACCAGCGTTGTCCTGGCCATCTCTCACCTGGTCTGGTGGTTCTGGGGTTCCCTCCTCCGCAGCATTCAGTAGATTTTCAAAATATTCTACCCATTTCTCCATTATCCCGTTCTCATCTCAGGTCAAGTTACCAGCTTTGTCTTTACAAAATGTTGCTCTTGGCTGGAAACCTTTTTTTGATTTTTCTGGTTCCTTGGAACATTACCTTCACTTCCTTCTTCGTCCGCATCTCCTATCTGCTTTATCTTTTCTTTTTCCTACTGTTTCTTCTTCCATCTCAACGTCTTCTTCGCCTCCCGCCTAGATTGTTGGAAATTCTCGGTACTTGCTCTTATTACCTTTCTCTGAAGGGGTTTCTCCCTAACTACATTGCACCTGAAGACAGCTACATGACACTCGTCGTCGTACCACTCTATTCTCCTAGAAGTTTGCTTGAAGCCAACTGTTTCTTCCGCGGGGCTCTTCAGTGTATCTTACAGCATCTTCCACTGTTCGGTCACCGTTGCACCTAGACATCTGCTCCTCTCCTAGTCTTGACTTCTACTACATCCGAGGCATGTCTGGTGTCAATAAGTACATGGCCGATTTGGTTCTCAGTTGTTCCATAAGGTGATTTCCACGTACGTACTACTAACTGTCATCTGGTGGCCAATTGCACAATTTACAAGTATGGGACCATTGTCATTGCTTTCTAAGTGAGCGCTAGCATGTTCGATCGCTAATCTGAATGCTATCTCCCTCCCCTCTTTCTGCCTTAGTATTCATGACGCCAAAAAAGATCTTGACATCATGTCGACATCATGAGCGAACTTGATAAGGAATATGGGAGCAGACCCATATTCCTTGTCGAGTAGGGCACAAAATATATCCTTCATGTATTCCTCGGTGTCCTCCGTTGGCGTATGAGAACAGAATATTGTCACATTGAACAGGGCAAATTTTAGACGCAGAGAACACAGCCTTTCGCTCACCGGTTTAAATCCTAGAACTGCTTGCGGCATGCTACTTGTCACCATGAATCCTTTGCCCAGCTGATTTCTATTGCCGCCACTATAAAACATACAATGGTCTTTCGAGTCCATTAAGTAACTGCCGTTCCAACGTATTTCCTGTAGTGCAACTACTGATACCTTGTACCTCTTCCAGGTTTCTAAATACTCCCTCTCCACACAGACTCAGTACATTCCAGATTCCAAATATTATATATCGTTTTCCATTTCTAGCTTGGTTGTCATTAGGTTATCCGTCCGGTTATTTCTGTAGTGTTGTCTTGTAACTTTCCTTGGCCGGGTTGTTAACTTTGCCAACCTGGATGAGCAGGGAGCCTTCTGTTATGGTTAGCATACCTTAACCGACTGTATCCCGTTTTGAGGCGCCGGATGTTCGCCCTCGCACATACCCATTTGGAGTAAGGTTACCTACCAACTTGAGCGGTTCCCAACATTTTCCAGACAAATTATTCGGCTCAGTAACTCCGAATGGGACTCACCAACCAGTGATTTACCCTCACCATTTCTCCTGGCTTGGGACCTGCACAAAGTTAAGCTGTATTGCTCTCCCTATGGCTGATTTTGTTATTCAATTCAGTTCACCAAAACATAAGCTTCAAATGTAGTGACATGTTGTACGATCTATTGATGACCTTTACGATCTAGTGTTAAAAATAGTATTTACTAATAAAAACGTAACCTTAAAAATGTTTGTTTTCATTCTTATCAACACGATAATATACGAAGATATACGAATCGGGAAAATGATTCTTGAAATTGCTGCATGATGACATCATGACGTTTTAGAACGAGTTAAATTAAGATCTAGGCGGCTGGGTGGCTTGGTCTGAATCTGCGTTCTGCTATTTATTACCTGATATTTTATTGTCAAGTCTGGCATCATTTTCTACAGGGGTCTATGGCAAGCCCCTGATGCGACACCCCTTTAAATCCGCCTCTGCGTTCAGGCAGTAAATAATGAAGTGAAATTAATTTTTAGATGCCTAAGATGTTCGGCAGATAAAGCAGATGATGATTTTGATGACCTCAGCGATGAAGAGAAAGATTTTGGTGAAGATGATGATTTTGATTACAATGAAGAAATGCAAGATTAATAATGATTCCATTACAGATAATTTATCCAAGTTACGCACACGTACTATAAATTTACTCAATAATTTATGAAAGAAAATTGTCTAAAAACAAACATTTTGTATATATAATTATATTTATTATTTTTCTTGCCAATTAAATGTATTTCAATTTATCTTCTGTAATATTCAATAAAATATAACGTTTTAAAGTATATATTGCCACGTACAGCGAAATAAAGGGTTGAGTTAAATATAATCTGATGTAAACAGGTTAGCTTCGTCTATAAATTATATTTAATTGAAGCCCGATAAGTTTTCAAATAGGTTTAGATGTCTTATATCGATCTGAGTATATATAACCATGTCACTATCCCTTAAAACGGGGCGTAACAATTTAGGACGTGACAATCATAATAGTCTTTTTCCTAGAATATGATGCAGATGCATTACAATTGTATTTATTAGAAAATATAATTTGTAGACTAAGATAACCTGCTTACATCAGATTTATTTTTCTGTACGTGGCAATATTATGAGATAGTTCAGAACGCTGCAGGGTCTACGCTCTAGATTATATTTGTAAATGACAAATTAGAGTTTATCAATAAATTTAATACTGTTTGAAAATTGTATTACAAATAATTCGACATCCAAATATTATTCATTGAATATATTTCGGGTAAGTGCGCGCGTGTGTAAGTATTATGAGCAAACAAAAATTTTATTGTGTTTTTAAAATTTTGCCTTTGTTTTCAAACATAAATATAATTACTGTTTGGTTAAAGAATTTTAAATAAAAATATCTACGTTTCTATGAATATTATATTCGTCATCAGAAATCTAAATATATTTACAAGTTTTATTTAAACATAAAAAGCAAACAATATGATGCTTTAATAATTCTCCATTACATTTATTGCTAAAAAAATGTTAACTGGACGAATTTGATCTATTGTTAGTTACATCTCACTGTCTTTGTAATCTCCGATAACTTTTGGTACGTATGTTTGAAAAAGTTATTTGTGATTTGATGAGATGAAGAATTTACAGGTGTGTTTGTAACAAACTAAAATGACAAATTTATACATTTTAAAATCATTTATCAGGATACTTATTCTTGGGCTACACGTCTACTGAGTAATATTGATGCATTTCTGGATTGAACTCCAACTACTGAAAGAGATTTGTGAATTTGCGCAACAGAGAGATACTGTCCTGAGAATTTTCTAAACTTATAAAATATTTCTTTAAGAAACTTAAACAACTGCATCTAAAACTAGTAGAATATGCATAATTGCAATTGTTTTTGAGAATCCCTTCTGACGAAATTCCCGCAGTTATATCTCTAGGGATATTTCTGGAAGTTTTCATAACATTTAGTCTATTTCACAGCTAGAACTATTAAACTGCACAAAGAAGATTGAACCATTTTCTTGGGCATTATAAAGGTGTTAGGGTTTTGTGGTCAAAAATTAGGAAGGTTTTAAAAATTTGGAAAAACATATACTTACTAGAGTATATGTGCGTGCACAAACAATTTACGCGAACAATTCTCTGATATGTACTTGTGTACGCTGATGTGTTTTAACACGTACGAATGATCCGTGGCTTGTTGGTGTCTTTGCCTACATCAAATGTGAATTTTCCTTACACCAACAAATGTATAAGGAAAATGCACTGTACTATCGAAGCCTTTTTAACGTAGGAATCTTCAGTCGTTAAGAAGCGCATAGTTATATCAAAACAGTCTTACACAGAAACACACGTTCCATATTTGATATTCACTTTCTCTCATTTGTGGGCCGATGGCTCTGTTTAAAAATTCACAATCCTTCAATGATATTCGTATGACATTTTGAGTGACTACTGGCTTTTTATAGTCTCATACCAACTAATAAATTAGACCTGCCGTTTTATATAACTTGTACCCCACCATCGATTATATTTTCTTTTGTTTATATTCTTCTTGATTGCAATATTTATTTTTCTTTTAAGATAACATGTTTGCAAAGTAACACACATACCTGGAGCGAATGCTTGTGCGCGCAAGTTGAAATTATATACAAACCAGAAATAGAAATTTGAGTGCACAAACATACGTGTGCGTAAATTATTTGTAATCATATGTGCGCGCAAAATGCTTTGCTCTAGTCAGTACAAAGCTTCAGATCTAACAAAATAGTTTCGACAATCGATATTTTATTGTATTTTCAGACTGAACTGCATCAACTGAAAAAAATTTATGAAGGATACTCTAAATAAAGTAATTTGACGTTCAACATGCGTGACCGACAATCATCTGTGCATTTATAGAAATTACCAAGTTTTCTTGAAAAACATTAAGTTTCTAATTTTATATAGACTTATTTATTTGAAATGAAATTAATGGTGCCTTAAATTTGGCCACGGAAACAATACTTGGTGTAAATTGTTTATCCATTTGTCATCTTTGGTTTAAATTTGTACATTTGTTTTTAATTCTTAGTTCTAGATATTTTATATATAGATATAAGATTTGTATAAAATTAAGATTTTTCTAAAAGAAAATTGTAAAATAAAAATACTTGTTCTGTTTTTTCATAAATGTACAAATCTGTGTTTTTATTTTTATCTTTCATATACCTTATACGTATGTAATACTAAACTTTCATAGAATTCATGTTTTGTAATTTTTTTATATTTTACCTTAGTACGTCTCTTGTATTGTAATTACTGCAATCCGTTAATACGCAATTCAAATAGGGGGGGGAGGGGCATAAGGAACAATTATTCATATAAAAAGTTTTTTCTGAAAAAATGTTTTCTTGGTCAAAAAATTAAAAGAAAGGTAAATTTTTTCAGTGGCTGTGCGTACGGATATATGTTCAACAATTTCTCCTTCCCTATGGGACCGATCTGGATGAAATTTGAAAATATAAATCCAATATGGCGGACAGGAGCCATTTTTTTTGTTCAGCAATTTCGTATTCAAATTATATGACAATTTAATATATATCTTATACATGGTGTTTTTTGTTTTGCAAACTTTGCGATCGATTTTCTCAGAAACTTAACGAAGGATTTAATAAAATTGTTTGTGTCGAAAGTTCCTTTAATACTTAGCGATTAAGCGGGTTTAAAAAAGTCGCACACCATAGCATCGGAGTAATTTGATCTTGAAATAAAGTGTACTACCCTAAATATGTCGGGTCTTATGAAACTTGGAAACGTGTGTAAGTCTAACGGACCTCAATTCTGCCAGTGTGAGCAACTTAATATACTTGACCGATTTTGAGCAATAATTTCTTTTTCAAAAACTTTTAGTAACACCCTGTATATTTTTTACATTTAGGTAGTCCTTGTAATTCTATTTAAAATGATACCACACATGATGGGTCTCACTCTTATCATTTCAAAGATATGACCCTTAATAACTTGAAATTTCGCAACATGTCGCCATGGCAATCAACAATCAACTATCATATACATGTAAGACCTGCGTAATAGCTCATATATGCAAAGTTACAGAAAAAAATATTTTACGTTGTGTGAGACATATAAACTGATTTTGCAATTGAATAAATGTTATTACCAGTGGCGGGTGCACATTATAATTTTGAGAGGGGTTCTAAATGATTATATTATTGGGAAATTCAATTTTAAAATTAGAAGATTGAAATTTCGCTCGCATATAGCATATTGTATTATGCGTCGAATGAAAGTAGTGCCATCTTTGTAAGTGTATACCACGTGTGCTCTATACGAACACAACGTTGCCACATTTAAAATTTTACAAACTTTTTAATATATTTCAGGAACTATAAAAGATAGGACACTTGAATAACCTTTATTATATAGCCCACCAAAAGCTATTTTAATTTTATTTGAAACATTTTTTTCTAAAATTACAAACTAACATACGTCACTTATTTTGGCGCCCGAGCAGGCACTTGAAATTCTTGTGAGCAGAAGCAACAATTGAAGAAGATTCAGCCGCACAGAATAGGACTTCCGAAGGGCCAAAATATTTGACGTGTGACAGATTCCCACTCGCGGTGCTACTAATAGGGAGCCTTAGCGATTGTCACACATGGCGCAAACATACCTTAATTCTACAGAATCTTCCTGTCCTCCGGAAACGTATAAGTCGTCCGGCAAGTCAGCGCTGGAACTGTTATTGTTGTCCCTCCGGTCCTCAGTGGCAGAGGACACAGGCAGCTTTGGGTCTCCTGAATTATCCAGATGTTTTCGTTGTTGTTCGCAGCTGTAACTTAATGCTGATGAATGAAACGGCATTAACAGTTATTCCGTCTACTGTTATTTATACACAATACAAACAAAGAAAGAAGTATCAATGCATAATTAAATATCAACTAATCAAATGGCAAAAATAAACATTAGCTCAATAATAACGGTAAGCAAATATTAAATCAAATAAATCACTCAATGAAAATGGTATAACTGAACAATATACATAAAAACAGCGCAATAATAATAAAACAAAACATTATTGATGCAGGAAGCATGTAACATCGAGGTAGAATACGACGGATAGTGGAGGGGGTTCGGCTTTAATACAAAAAATCGGAATATGGTAATGGCAGGAATTCTAAGAAACCTGTATGGTGTATTTAACACACCGTTCGTTCTAGGGTGCTAAAGGTATCTAGCGACTGTAACCAAAGCGGGTCGCTTCAGATTTGTTACATGCAAAAGTGTTAAGCGTAACGAGCGACTGTAACCAAAGCGGGTCGTTCCAGATTAGCTACATACATTCTAGTGGTGTATTGGAATGGAGAGACTAGTTAATCGTTCAAAAGCGCTGAGTCTATTGAGAGACTGGGACCGACCTTATTAAGTTAAAGGTGGGAGCCATACACTCTAGCGGGATAGAAAGTAGGTAAGGCAGAAAGAGAAGCGAATCTATTAAAAACACATGCAATAAAACAATATAGCGATATATGTAAACGCTTACCAAACGCTCACTCATCCGGCAGTAGTCGTTGGCTGCCGCTGCTGCGGCTTGGCTGGTTGCTCGGCTATGGTGGGTATTGTCTCCGTACGAATTCGTCCGGAACTCCAATATACTATGCAACAGAGCAGTATATATAGCGTGTGTCTCCACAGAATCTCTTTCTCTGTGATACGGTCTCTATTGAGCAACTAACTCGATCAATTTTAACGTGGTGCGGACTGCGCTTATTTCAGTTGCAGCACAGCAGTTTCCACATGAGCGACAAGCCAAGTCATATCCCCTACTATAAAATCGTAAGTCAGCAGCCAAAAATACTTATCTCTCTTCGATCATTACTGTATCACTATTTACTGCGTGAACGCAAGCGTTTGCATACAATTGAATTTTAATTACATTTTACGTTATAAACTGGTCTCTTACGAGTGTCGCGGTGTTACAATTTATTGATTTAAGGTAATTAATTTATTCAAAGTAACGTGCTACGTTACAGGTGACAATATGCAGTACAAACATTAAACAATATTCTATGAAATAACTATTATAGCATTATCGATTATCTATTGCCTGTTTAAATACTCCACCCAATGGTGGCTATATCCTACGTTATAAAAATAACAGGTTTCAAAATGTTGGAGGAAATAAATGGGAAAATCGATTTTATAGAAATAGAAGATATGTGCGATGACCGAAAAATAAATGAGAAAATTGTAGAATTTTTTTAATATACTTATATATATATATATAAACGTCTAGCTTTGTCCGTCTGTCTGTCCGTCTAGAACGCTTTTGATTTTATATATTAATAATAGGTAACAAAGCAGAAGAGATCGGGTTTAGTCCATGCATTATACTTAT
>WYDF02113075.1:0-14724 GCA_009867245.2 Adranes taylori
GCCAAGGCACATTTGCCAGACTGCTCTTTTAGAAATTAAGAAATTAGCCGAAAAGAGAGTCAAGTCCACTGCAAAGCGGACTAGCGTCGTAGCCAAATACGGGAAAAATTGAGTCAAGAGCGGTCGTATGCCGCGCTTAAGCAAATTGATAACTTACCAAATACATCTTTGAGTACTTGGTCACTTGGTTCAAAGAGTTCTGCGACTTTTGGAATGTCTTATTGGTCGGAGAAATAATTTGCATGTCGGTAATGCAGATAATCTACGTCATTGCTTGCAGGTACTTTACAATCTACGAGCGATGGGGTTAATTGTACAGAATATTATAGAGAATAAAATAATCCCTTAGTTATACATATGTTTCCATTTATACAATTTATATAAAACAAAATTTTTGATTCACAGTGTATAACGAAAGTTCATCGGGTGGAGTTTCAATCGAATCGACTCAAGGTCAAATCGAATCCAATCCTATGCGTTTATATTAGCTATGTTTATTTGTCCTACTCTACGCACTCTGAGTATAAAGAGTAAATTAAATCTATGGCGTTTTTTTGTCTGAATTCATTATTTTCTTTGCGTTTGTAATATAGTTTACTCTTAGAATATGTTCTAAATTACTCTTTTACTCCTAGTAAATAGTAGTAGTAAAAAGAGCAACAAAACATAGGAGGTTATGTTAACAATCTGTTGAATTTATTGAAAAAATGACAAGTTTTAACCTCCTGCGTTAATTTGTTCGTTGTTTATTCTGTGGCGTCACGAGAGTTTCCTCTTTGTTTTTAGAGTAATACAAATAAACACAGCTATTGAATATTCTCAAGCGGATTGAGTTGACATTTGACTGTTTTAAGATATAGGTAAAAATTTTATATTTTATTGTTAACAGAGCCACATCTCTGCTGAACACAGGTTCTCTCATGGACCTAATTAAAGTGTTAAAAAGATCAGACACGCTTACCGTCCATCAAACATTGTATATGTTTTTCTCTTAATAGGCAGATAGAAAATTTTACTTCTTCCGAAGTCCAAATATTTCTTGACTTTCTGGTATTCATCTTGATAAAACAATTTATACTATCGTAGATAAGGCTCATCATATGTTATATGTTAGTCAGCAAATATCAGCAAGAGTAAATAATGGGAATCAGATAGTTAGCAACTAATATTATCTGTCATTTAGATCCTATCCACAAAACAAATTCCCTTTCCGAAAAGGATTGAATTGACGTTTCAATCCGATAGAAAGTTGTAAACAAACCGTTTAGCTCATGTATTTCAATCGGATGCAATCGATAAAATCTGATCGAAACTGTGGAGATAAACGTAGTTTTTGTAATTAATAACTATATCACCTTTTGTGCCAAGTTCATTTGTATTCTGAATAGTACCAACTTGCTAAATTAACTCAAATTTTCATTTAATTTTAATAACTATCGATTTTCGATCTTTGCTTTAAATTTCTGTTATACTTTTATTCATAAAATTTATTCAAAATTTCAAAAATTATAATTTATTTCTTAATTTGTTATTTAATGTATTTGTATAAATAAAAATTGAGGAACGATAATAAAATTTTAATTTTGAATTTTAACTCTTTCGACAATTTCATTATGATTAAATGTTTTTTACTTTACAGTTGAGGTGTTAGAAGAAACTGACCCTGAATTCAGGGTATCCACTTGTCCGCCAGCCGCTTCTCCATCATCTTTACTGTCGGCGTCTGGTTCTCCGTTGGCTGCACTGCCAACGTCCCCATCCCCACACAATTCCAACTCTACAAATTCGACGATGTACCAGCAGTCGCAATTGCATCCGCAACAACAGCACCATCAACATCAAATAGTCGATCCTTCACAGTTACGCAAAAAAGCATTAGTGCGTATTGTTGAACAACCTGCCTCCAAAGCACTTAGGTTTAGGTAAATTATTTTAATAAATATTCATAATAGTGATATTTTAATGCATACTAGCGCAGCGCTATATCCATGTTTTTCTGTTTTTGGCAGTTGCAAAAAGAAGTTGTATCGAAAATGTTTTATCTAGTTCCTTATTTTTATTTTACTTTATTTTTCGTATAATTGTAATATATGGTGACTGAATATTTACTACAACGCTATTTGAACCAAACCAATTGACGGCTGCGATAATCGCTCGCTGACCGAGAAATCGTTAAGGTAGTAATTAAGAAATAAAGCTTTGAGGTAGCTCAATAGTTCTCACTGCAGGCTCAAAAATACCAGTTCAAAAATTTGGTTTGGGTGGGTTCTTTTATATGAAATTAGCTGAGAAAAAGGTCTTCTGGTGCTCGACTGGACCGTGACAACTTTCGAAGCTAGCCGGCTCACTGCGACGTGGTTTAAAGGAAATTTCTTTTAAATTTGTGCGAAGTGTAGAGCTCCTGCCAATAAAAAACATTTTTTATTGGTTGGAAATCTTACGAGATAATGCTTCTTGATGTATATATGTGTCTAAGCTGGCTCCCTTTTGCCATACAACAGCAACTTAACGAAATAATGCTTTTTCGTATGAATGTATGTATGACTGTCTTCTTTCGCGAACTGTTTTTTCGCTTACCGTGCCAGCGCACGTGATGGCGAAATTTACCGCGTAATTGGGGTTATACATGATATTTTCTCTCGCTATTAAATTATATGTTATTGAATTCAATTTAATTAGTTGATTTGTATTATACTTAGAGCATTATGTTAATTAATTGAATTTATTTACATGGAGTATATTAATCTGATAACAGGCATCTAGCGAAGCCGTTGTTGTATGGTTACAACTATACATTTCTATGCTAATCGATTAACCTAATTGAATTTAATATATTAATATATATATACACATTTATTATAAACTAAAATGGTCAAAACTAAATAGGTGTATCAATCTCTGCTTTATGTAGTACGTAATAAAAGTTTTGACTTCCAGAATTGAAAGATGGGTTGGCGGTCTCGTCCATGATTTTTTTTTTATATTGAAGGATAACGATAAAGAACTTTCAAACTGTTTGATAATTTCAAAAATCTGCACAAGAAAATTAAATTCACTTGTCATCGCAATCGTTATTTCAACAATTTGAAAACATTTTAAGGTGCCCAATTATTTTTAATTCTAATATATGTAACGTTAACTTAGTAAATTGTAAATCTAATGTAGGTACGAATGTGAAGGAAGATCAGCTGGTTCTATACCAGGCGCAAGCAGCATACCGGAAAATAAAACATTTCCATCTATACAAGTCATGGGATACCAGGGAAAGGCCGTTGTGGTAGTCAGTTGTGTAACGAAAGACCCACCTTATAGGTAAGTACAAATAGTTCTAACTAAAAACAATTACTTATTTCTAAAATGTCACAAGTAAAGTTTCGTGTTATTGACTGTGGATTTGTTCTTAAGAGTTGTATTGAAAGGCAAAGGAATTTTATAGCTAATGTCTACTGATATTATCGCGATAGTAACTAAAAAGCGAAGAGTAGGAAATAAAACTTTTCAGTTAAAGCATACTAGCGCTTTCATGTAGCATTTGCTCAGTTACTGAATTCATACGATAGAGAGAATTGGAAAGAAATTAATATAGATAACGAGACGAGTATCTCTTCGCAATAAAATATTTTGGATCCATGCGATTTGATATGGAATATCAACTTGCTTCTTTTTATTTATTTAACGGTTTCGCATTACAGTATATGTAGAGAAAAGTAAAGAAATATGTGTACAATTAACAATAGTAAAATGAGAAAAAATATTAATAATAAAGTAGCAGATACTAATAACAAATATACATAATTAAAAATCTAAGTTTGAATACATTCAAATATTAAATTAGGAGGCAATGTGTTGTTTTGTACATGAATTTGTTAAGAGTTAAATAACAATATCTAAATATTAAATAATAAGAATAAACGACATCAAGAGTTTTAGATTTAACAATAATGAATCTAAAGTATTGCCTATCAAATACTAAAAGTTAGCAAATCAGTACTTCGATAGAAATTGTTTAATAGTTTATGAATAAATGTTACTTCACTTATCTTAAGTTTGTTTAAGAGTGCGGGTACGTCTAGGAGTACTCAATCTCTAAGCACATGATCTTAAAAACATATTCTAGACCATTTCTAGTTTTATGCTATATTTGTTACAAGAATGTGACCATATCATGGAGATCGAATGATTCATACATTCTAATTAGTGATTCATAAATTCTAACATATATTAACGATTGTTGGCTATGATAAATTTAGATTTTAATTAAACTTAGTAACTTTTTACTTACAATTTTGTTATTTGTTTTATTTAGGTTGTTGATTGTGTGAGTTTTATGTGTACTGTCGTCTTATGTGTTTAATTGAGTGGGAATGGCGAGTGAGTGTATGTCATGTGTCATTTGCATAGCGCATTGATATAGTTGGTTTTGTTTCGGTGTGTTTTTTTTTGTAATGTTTTAATCTTTGTTTGTCAGTATTGTTGTGTGGATTGCTGTGTTATCGGGATTGATGTATTAGGTTTTGTTGTGTGTGCGTTTAAGTACATAAATATAGGTGTTTTTTGTAAGTATTGTTGGTCGTTTATACAGTTGTGGTTAGGCTGTTTTCTTAGTTTTTCTATTTTTAGGGCTTCGAGTAATGTTAATTTTATTCCTTTCTTTTCTTCGTGTAGTAGTATCATGTTTTCTATTTTAAATTTATGGTGGTTTTCAAAGCTGTGTTTTCCTACGTGTGAGATGATTTTATTTGCTAGGTGTTCTTTGAATCTTACTTTTATTGGATGTCCTGATTCTCCGATGTAGGAGGCGTTGCAGGCATTGCATGTAATTCTGCATACTCCGTGTTTGTCTAGAGTGTCTGTTTCGTTTTCGCGTTTCATAGTAGTTTTGATATTTTATTCTTAGTGTTGTACCTGAATTTTATGTTAAATTTTTTGAGTAATTTTTCTTTTTCTATGTTGCGTTTTTCTATTTTGTATTGTGTTTTATTTATTATGTCTATGGGGTATCCGTTGTTTTTTGTTATTTCTATCAGTTTGTTTTGTTCTTTTGATTTTTCTTCTGGAATTAATGGTAGTTTATTCATTCTGCTTATGTATGCGTTGAATGCGGCTTGTTTGTGTTCTGGTGGGTGGTGTGATTCTGCAGGTATTATGACGTCTGTATATGTGGATTTCATGTAAATACTATAGTTAAAAATTTTTTGTGTATTTGAGATGGTTATGTCTAGGAAATTGAGTTTATTGTCTTCTTCTAGTTCTTTGGTGTGTATCTTATTTATTTCTTCCTGGAATGTATTTAGTTCTTCGTGGTTTCCTTTCCAGATGCATAGTGTATCGTCCATGTAGCGTTTACATAATATTATATGTTTGGCTGAGGGTAGGTTGGGTAATACATCACAGTAATCGGTAACACAGTAATCCACACAACAATACTGACAAACAAAGATTAAAACATTACAACAACAAAAAAACACACCGAAATATAACCAACTATACATCAATGCGCTATGCAAATGACAATGACGCAACGCACTCGGTATTCCCACTCAATTAAACACATAAGACGACAGTCTACACATAAAACTCACACAATCAACAACCTAAATAAAACAAATAACAAAATCATAAGTAAAAATGTTACTAATTTTAATTATAATCTAAATTTATCATATATCTTTGTAGCTGCTAGACGATGCTTATACTAAAATAGCCATCGTCGCAAAACGATTTAAAGAAATAAGGAAGTACAAACAAATGATTTAATTTAAAATACCCTTATTATGCATCAAAAACAATACTACAGTAGGATATTGTTGATTCTATATGAGAAATAGAGAGTTCTACTTCTGTTAAATGAGATAAAAGAACATTTATCAATATTTAAAAATACTCTGTTATCAGAAGACCATTTGGCGTTGTTATCCAGATCTAATTGAATTTTCATTTGTTCTTCAGAAAAATCTACGGTACTGAACATCTTTACGTCATCTACAAACAACAGAAACTTAACAAAGGCAGAAACTTAACTTTTTAGATACCGTTTATGAATAATAGGGGAAGGGGAGCAATGTCCACCTTGTGTAACCCCGGATTTGACATCTATTTCTTCAGATATGAAATTATTTATTTTCGGCACTTGTACTCTATTAAGTAAGAAACTTCGAAACCAGCGAACAAAACCATCACAACATCCCTTCTATATTTCATTAAAATTTTTCAAATTTGCAGTACTTTCAAATTGAGCTGATTTTACAAATCCGGCCTATTATATCGTTACGCTAAGTAATTGTATATATAGGTGAATAAGAGTACAATACAAAACAACAGATTTCGTAGAAGGCAAGCGTATTTTTTTTGTGTTTGAGCTTATGTATGATGGATTTTATTGTTTTTAATATTTATAATACGTAAATGATTTTATTAGCATTCGTTATTTTGGACTGACAGTTTTGTTTCATCTAATTATAATGCAAAAATTTACGACGTCTTTTCCAGTTAAAAAAAATTCAAAGGGAAATTTTAGCGAACTAATGTTTGAAACTATTGATATTAGGAAAGATTTGATTTTCTGACTTGGAAATGATCTTCTATTAAATCGGTGACGTCCTGGTGGTATGTGAATTCGGAAATGATGATCTGGCGATGTCGGACAAATGGACGGAGCGTGTGGATGATTACGAATGAAGGCGGTCTGATCCTTGGAGAGAATCGGTGGGATAGCATTTACAATGTTGATTTAGCGATGCCGATTCATTGGTGACGAGACTCGTAGCGAGATTAATTCGTCGTGTGTTTGATTTGTCGGCGAAGTTCTTTCGTTAATGAGGTTGACTCGTCGATGAGCTTGATTCGGTATGGTTGTCGGTGATCTCGTTGGTCTAGGTATCTCCCTTTAACCTTGGCCTTCACTATGAATGTTCGAAGACACGGTTGAAGAGTGGTGGGTGGAAATTAGAAAATATGTGGATACGAGACAAGACATGAAAAATGAATGTTAAGAGAATCGAAAGATTCAGCCGAAAGATTAAAGTGTGTAAATTGTATATACCTGACTTACTGGCACAGAAATTTTTGTTACTGACTTTGTGAGACTAAAAATTAAATTATGATTGCGTTGGTGACGCTATACTTAGAAAATACCAGATCTATTCATGTGTGCGAAGTCGCTCACTCTACACGAATACTTGGCTATTTATTAGAGTATTTTTACTGATAACGGTGTGCTCACTCTAAAGCTATCAGAACAAAAGCCAAAAGCTTCGCCGGCGGTAGTTCTGGATGCTGAGGGTGGTAACTAGACAGGGTTTGGTCGAAATTTCTGCAAAAATTTTTGAGAACGGAGAATTTTCCCTCAACAAGAAACGTTCGTTCATCCGTTACAAATTTTAAAAAACAATATCGCATAATATCCCTGCCAAGATTCTAAGATTTTATGATTCTAAGATAGGGAGTCCTCCAATCAGATTTAACATGCAAGCGAACTTATTATCGGTGTTCCCCTTCCAATGCCGCTCCGACCAACTTTTTTCAAGATAAATAGGAAAATTCGTTAATAACCGTTAACTCATAAAATCACTTACCTTTAAGTAATTTTTAGTTCGAAATAGCGAAATTGAGTAATTTTTAGTTCGAAAAATCGTAAAACTTGCAGGCGGGCAAAAACATGAAACAAAAGGCCCGCCAAAGTTAAGAAGCCATAAAAGAGAGTAAAAAATATCTCTCTCCTAATATATATATATATATACAATTTTTTACTTCTCGTTCCATGTTTAAATGAGCAAAAAATATCTTAAAACGTCCGTCCAAAACGAAACACGTACAAGGAAATCATTAATCTCGTTTTGAACAAAACATCAAAAAAGCAAAAAAAAGAACGAGGCCACTGTAGTATAAGCGTTGTTTGCTCAAAATTACAGATGGCCAAAAGCGAAATTCTATAGTAAAAAAATCTAAAACCAAGACCAAGGCGTCATAAAAGAGAACGAAACACCCGCCTCTCCCTCTATTTTTGCTTATATTCTACATTCGATACAAACACACAAAAAACGTGAAAAACATCTGTCGACGTAAAAACAGCATCAAAAGGAAGCTCATCGAATGCGAGCGATATGTATTCGCCATCTCTCTTTCTTTTTTGGTTCTCTCTAACGCACGCGAATACAGGCGTTGCATGGCTTGATGCATTGATCGACATCTCTCTTTCCTCCCACTGTGTGCAAGTTGTTGCGAACGCTGCGTGTCTTTCTTCAATCGACTCTAACTCCCTCTCCTCCCCGTATGTGCCCGAAGAAAACGAGCGTTGTTTGATTGGCAGCCTTGGTTGACATCTCTATACGCAGAGCAGAATGACTGCTTACAAAAAAACTTATTTGGTTATACATCCTAAATCTTTCCTAGCTTAAATTATATTAAATTAATATCAAGTCTTGATTTGTTTGCTTAGCTAATTTTTATTGAACCAATTAGCTGATGAGTGTTTGATAATTCTTTAATGTGTTGGTTAATGATTATTTGATTGATGATTTGTTTTATTCTATTTGTCGATTATGTTGTTGGCTAGCCGATAAATTGTTGATATAGGATTTTATTCCTTACAGTATAGCATGTTTACAGCACGTATTTTTAATCTATTGGAACTTTTATAGGTACAGATATTTCCCTGTTCTTATGGTTGTCGTTGCTATATGGCACTTCACTACTGATGCCTCTGCATACATACAGAACAAATTCTAGCACCGCAAAGAGATGAAGTCATGGTCATGGTCGTTTACAGTCAGTCTTTGCTGAAGATCATTACTGGTTTTTCCAGGATTAAATTTACTGTTATGCAAGAGAAAAGTTTCATCTCGAAGAATGGTTTTCCTTTTTCTTCCACATTTCCCTTTTCGATGTCTCTTGCGGAATATGAATAAATGTCAAAATTTTTTCTTAGAACCATCGAAACACGTAAAAATTACACCAAATAACCCGTAAGAGAATTTATAATGACGCGGATTAAATGGTGAATTAGAGGTTATGTGATTTGAGTAAAAACAACTGTCAGATTTTCCTTCATAAGATATATTGAAATTTCTCTGTGTTCACATTAATTCGTACAATACTGTAGAACGCTAATGGATTTATCAGCATTCATTATTCCATTTACAAAGTGCAACTAATTACTTTTTCTTCATTCTAGGCCGCACCCGCACAATCTAGTCGGTAGAGAAGGATGTAAAAAAGGTGTTTGCACATTAGAGATTCCTCCGGAAACAATGTCCATCACATTTCAAAACCTTGGCATTCAATGTGTTAAAAAGAAAGATATAGAATCAGCACTACGGATGCGAGAAGAAATTCGAGTTGATCCATTTAAAAGTAAGTTTTTTATTAAGTTGATGCCCAAGTCACCAACGACGTGACGAAAAGCCCATTCGTATCTTTTGTTTTACTTAATTTATTATGTAACTGTTGTGACGAGCTGCCACTCCCAACGCTGCCAATGAGGAGCTTTTGCAATTGTCACAAATTGCGAAAAGAAATATTAGTAGGATATTTCTTTTCGCACAAAATAAAAACGGCCTTCGAAAATACGTTCCTGAGGTGCCAGCTCAGTTTAACGTGATACCGCACGCTAGAACTGATGTTATGGTCCCTCCGGTCCTCAGTGGCTTACTGAGGGCTCGGTTAAACTCAAGTCTTCTGAGTTCCCCAGGTGTTCAAATCTTGCTGGCAGCTGTAACGAACTTAATGCTAATGAGTGAAACAGCATTAAAGATTTAACAAAACCAATTTTGTTAAAGATTTAACAAAATTGTTATCCAAACAATATAAACAAACAGAGAAAGAAATGTGTATTCAATGTCGGGCGATTTTTATAGCAAAAACGGTTCTTAGCATAACGGCGGTGCATATCAAGCAATATATAAAATAAATGCGGTGACAAAATAAAACTAGCAATTCAAATATGCGAAGGTTGCATGAATTATCAATGATATAGCGGGAGGCTGGTGATAAGTTTCATACATGTGATAACGGGGCGGCGGGAAAGGAGGATTCAGTTCAAGCACACAATATGAATAACGGGAAAGGTAGGTATTTCCGGAGAATACTGTAGGCGTAATAACACCGTGGGGTGCACCTGTGTTACTGCTGCCGAGTGTTTACAACTAACCTTGTGGCGCACCAGTTAGATGTATACACTCTAGTAGGGGCGATGAAGCGGAATACTATAGATGTAATAACACAGTGAGGCGCAGCGGTGTTCCTATTATCGAGCGACTACAACTAACCTTGCGGCTCATCAATTAAATGTATACACTTTAGTATGGTTGAAGAGAAGGAACACTACAGCCATTGTCGCTGGGCCTCGCTCTGCCAGTTGTCTCGGCTGGTCGCTCTACTGATTGCTGCTGATCCTGGACGGCTGACTTCGAGTTCGCAAAGGAACTGATTTTACATGCTTAAAAATCTCGCTTTTATAGACGTGATCCTCGCGCAAGTTTTACTATGCGGCACGGGTTTGTGTGCGGCACGGGTCATTCATTCGACATTTTATTTCCGTGGCACGGTCCATACACATAATCCTATGTAACACTCGATCTTATCACTACCAGCTGTGTCTACATAGCACACAACTCCACTCTACCGGCTTTCCCACGCTTATAATAAAAACCAATAGTTAACATTACAGTAGCGAGCTCAGCATGTAGCCGGTGTACATATGGAACGGCGTCAGCCAGTATATTATAATAGCAAGCGGCGGGTCAAATCAATCTATCCACATGTACACACACACACCATGCATGCATAAGTCATACACAGTTAAACGGGCATAGTAGTGTTGCGTACTAAATATACGGTGACTCTTGCGGAAAACGATTCGGTGACTCATTTGCCCAGTTTGTCTCTCCCTTTCTGTAAAGACACGGCTCCTTATCCAAGAAACTTGATTGGATTTACCGTGCACACTTAACAAAATGCGGACTATCTAAGCGAATAAATTAGCAACAACCCTCGAGCAAAATTCAAACAAACGAGCGAAACGATAAATCGCTAATAGTATTCAAACAAAAATGAATTTATGAAAGACACTTACCTTCACGACTGGGTGTTGTCTTCATTCACTTCTTCTGCTAGAACTAAGGAAATGGATGTGGGTATAACAACTAGGTTCCTTCTTTCACGAATTAATTCTTTATCGAACTGAATCAATGTCGAAGCATTGATTAACGAGACTTTAGCGCGATGGCACCTGTAGCCCCAAGACGAATACTATTACTCCTTAAAAAACGCGAGAGCGATCTGTCTTAATACCGTAACGGCTTATTTTAATATATTGGTTGGTTCCTCTTTCTTCTTTACGTTCGCTGTGAAGAAAATGCTTATGTTTGTAAAAGCACCCCAAAAAGATACACATACAAGGTTAAATAGAAAAAAGGAACTAAACTAGGTTTGGTACAAAATGATATTTTACAGGAGGTGGACGTTAAGTTTAGAACAGACGATTCAATGCAGAACAAACACTTTCTTTATTTTAATTAAAATTGTCTTTATTGCTTCTACCCCCTTACCATCCTGCCCCAAACATATTCTCCGTTTCTTCTCTATCTTGCTCATTCTATTTCATTTCTTTATATTCTTTCACCCAGTCCTACCATTTTTCTTCTCGCACAATACACATTCTACTCCCACTTTTCTCGCTTGCACATCTAAATTTCGCTAGCATTCTCTCTTCTTCCATACTGCATCTATTAAGTCCTGGACTTAATAGTATCACTAGGACTTAATAGTATCACTATTAAGTCCTCAGGCACCCATTCTTCCGCTCTTTCTATTTATACTTCTCATTATTATATCTGTTATTTCCTATTCTTCATCCCTCGTTTGCTTTTCCACTTCATTGATCACGTCTCTACCATTCTTTCTCATATTATATCACCGACTCAACGACCATTCTATTTATCATATGCTTTTTTTTTCTTCTCATAAAACAATCCAATCATTTCTCACCTCATCCGTGTCACATTGACAGTGTTCACCAATCTGTCACTTTCATACATAAACACTTTCATCTCAAACTTGACCATTATTTTGAATCCAGATAGCTAGCATTTATACCTATGAAATTCCTACAATACTAAGATCTCCGCTTCTATTATTCTCTTCAAACATCCTACTTGCATTCTTTCCATCCTACGGGCGCAGAATTTAAAATTAATTATATAAAAAACTGACACTGACAACTTAACTGACAATATAATAAAATATAGTGCGGATTTGATTTATTACATTTGCCTAAGATTGATTTTCCAACGATAAACTTTAGTCTCAACTTGTAAAAAAATATAAAAACTAGTAAACAACATTTAAAATAAACTTTAATTGATTGTTAGCTTGTTATTAAAGGAAATAATTTTATTGGTTACATTGAATAAAATTATTTACTCGGAAACAAAGAAGAGGACATTAAGATGTTTCACTTTCTTAGTGAAAGATTTACAATAAAAATAATCGCCTACTTACATCTGAACGTGTCATAATTCACACGACGACACAAAAAAAAATGATAAACATAAACATGCGTAACTTATTTAAGACGTTAGAAATAGACTGGTAACAAATCTGCTACCTTTTCCCACAGAGAATTTCTTATAAATCTGTGCATCGGCTTTTCACGTATAATTTTGTAACTGATTCGCAAAAGTTTGAATGTATCTCTCTTACTTATTGGTGATCCGTTACTTGATTTTACTTTTATATTACCCCTCTCTGAGTTCATGAACGAAAAAATGCCTATCCTCAATGTTCGCAAGTTTACGTTAGGTGTCGTTCTCATTCGCGTAAAAAGACTCTCTCTTTCCTCGTTTCTAGTTTTTTGCGTCGCGGCTAGTTTACCATTCATCTACCACCTGCGTCTGATTTATTACGCGTGTGTTTATTTTATTCAGATAGAATGAATCTTTATATTTTATTCTGAAATTAAGTTATTTAACTTTGTATAATTAAATGAAATTATGATAGATTGCTAGCTTAATTTATGGATTTATTGATTTTAATGGTTTTCTATCGTTTAGACATTATTCCCCTTTACCATTTAAAATATTTAAAATCTCTGCAGTAGAATCCAAAGAATGGAATACGTCTAACATTTTTGTCGTTACGTTATTTTAACTTTGTTTTTACATAATTATATCACTTGTTTTCATAATATATTTAAATTATTTTCTGATTACTATTTAATTTGTTTTAGCTGGTTTTGATCACCGAAGTCAGCCAACATCGATTGACTTGAATGCTGTAAGGTTATGTTTCCAGGTATTTCTAGAAAGTGCGCCTGGAAAAGTCACAATTCCCGTACAACCCGTTGTTAGTGATATAATCTACGATAAAAAAGCAATGTGTGATCTCGTTATTACGAAACTTTCGGATTGTGTCGCTAGTGTTGACGGAAGTAGAAAAGAACTGATACTATTATGTGAAAAAGTGAGTAATAGATTTTATTAGTTCTATACTTTCATTAAGTATTATTATGATAAAAGTTAATAGGTCATAAATTAATTTTAAACATTTTAAATGGTTTATGAATGATGGTTTATGAATTTGAGCTATAAATAACAATAATCATATATTCATAAACTAGTAGAGTGACTAACAAGTTGTAGAAATAATTTTATAATAATGATGTTTATTTTGCACATTTGTTGTATAGTAAGTTTTTATAATTACTTATGTGCATGTTTACAGAGGAAGTAGTTTGGTCACATATATGAGCTATATTTAGAGTCTGTCTAACAAGAGTTTATCTGCAGGGTAAAATTAACCACAGGGGAGATTGTTTAATACAAGTGTAGGGTGTACTCGGCATCCCACCCTGATATTACAGATTTATAAGTGTTTATGTTGGAAGATACGGAAAACAAAGTGACATGGAATACATCATTGTACTGGTTGGATACTGAAATGAAAAAGTATTAAGAACAAAACATGCCCCAGAAATGGTAAACATAAACGTAAATTATGCCAGTACAAGTAAACGAAAAAGTGATAAATACAAACCACTTCCAATCTACGCTTATAATAAAGATAAAGCGGGGATAGATATTTCGGATAAAATGGGTTTGTATGCAACAACTCTGAGAAAAGGAATAAAATGGTATCTGAAGTTAGCGATAGAATATATACTTGGGATTTCAGTCGTAAATGCTTATATTACATACAAAATGTTGACGAACGTATATGAATTAGAAAATTTTGTGCAAATTTGGTCACTGATATGCTTAGCTTAAAATCGAACATATGTGAAAAATCAACAAATACGACTCATACACTAAAACCGATGTACGATTTTAAAAGGAAGAGAGTGAAAAGAATGTGCCTTAGATGTTACGCCCAAATAAAAGAAATAGAAGGACGAAAAATGCGGCTTAGTAGAAAAGAAAGAAAAAACATCTTATTGTTCTAATTGCAAACAACATGCTTTCTTATGCTTAGACTGTTTTAAACCGCAGGATCGTTTCGTTTGAGGACGCTGCGTAAAGCAAGCATAACGAACAAACACACGCCATATTTAAGTTCTTATAATGATCTATCATTTCTATAAAAACCATGTGTTGAAGCAGTAAGGTTAGTGTGTGCTAAATATTAAGATTCATTGTTTGGGACGTTGGGAAATACGACTCCCGTTCTTATTCAAGTGGAATAATAACGGTAAAGAGGAATAACAGATAAAGTGGAATAATTATCTGAATG
>WYDF02113076.1:0-10337 GCA_009867245.2 Adranes taylori
GCACCTCCATTCATCATCCTATTATACCATTCTCCCATAGACCACCCACATCTCTCATACACTCCCTTTCGCTCCATTACCCATTTATAAAAATCGAGTATTTTGTGGATATTAATAAATGTTTTGAACCTTTTACGCTGTTGTAAAAAGGTTCAAAAAATCGATTAGTATCCACACGATCGATTTTTCATTTACAGCCAACTGAAATTCGACAATTTTATGCTATTTTTGCTTATGCATTCCGTGTAAAATATGGTTTCGTATTGTAAAATTATGAAAATTGATTGAAATGTCTATATATAATGAGCTATTTTCACTTACCATGTTTAATGAATTTGGGCAAATTGACTGTATTTCCGTATTTGTTGTGTAATACTATTAAACCTTATATAAAAAAGGAATAAGGGAAGATTATGGAGAAAAAATTAAATTTATTTCATATACTTTCTCCGCCGTAATATATTACATTACTTAGCTTAGTTCATTTTGTTACCAAGTGTTACCAACAATTTATTTTGAATTAGTTGTTGCTAAAATTTGTTTGATTTTTTGTAACAAAATGCGATGATGCCAATAAAGGTTAATGATAAATATCAATGCGTACTTACCTGTAGTTTCAAACCTGGTACTATTTGCAATGGATTGCAATCTGATATTTAGCGTTACAAAATATTACTAATAAAAATATAATCTCAACAATGCGACGTCAACGTGTTTGTTTACGTTCAACATGGCGATGATATATGGAGATATACGAGCAATGATAAAACAAGTGTGGAGCAAAACATCCACCTCGACTCATTCACCACTTTTTTTAATACAATCATCAAATACGCCGAGGTATCCGCCAATATTTTATAAAAATAAACGGAATGGTGAATGCGAAGGGCTTACCCCGATGCATTCATCAATAAATTAACCAGCTTCCGTGGTTTTACCTTACTAAACAGTAGATGTAAGCATGGAAAAACAAAGAATGATTGCGCAAGTTAGATGTAGCGGCGATGAAAGGAGAAACAGGTATTGGATGGATGCGAGTGAAAGGATATCTAGGATGTGTGGAAGAGAGGGTGAAGGCAAGCACGGGAATGAATTGGAGTGATGAAGAATGTAACATATAACATATAGCATATATAGAACATGTAACATATATAGAGTTTTCAATCAAACAATATTTGTCCGATGATAGGTTCAAAACGGAGTTAATGTATATTGACTTATACACATACAATAATGTTCTGTAAAAAGAGGGTGTTGATAACGCTTAAATACCTTATAGCAGAAATTGCCATCCACCCAAAAACTGTTGATGTGCAACGTTAATACAATTTATGAATATTCCTCAAATACCTTTTGGGATTATGACGGAGCATAAGCAGAGTAGTACTTATCCTCCAGATAATCCTACTAGACTAAAGGCAATAATAATATTCAATATTTGGAGATATTTGGAAGTATAGAAAACATGGTTCCCATCCTCCAGATATATCCATCTGAACGTTGATTTTTGCGATCAATTTTGATTAATATGAATATTCAACAAGAAATAAAATATAAATCTGTAAAATAATAATAAAATATGTGAGTAAGTAATGTCATGGAGGCAACAGATTTGAAGAACCTGTAGTCTCCAGACATTACCCTGTTTACTCGTAAACATTCATGATTGTTCTTGATCGATAACAAGGTTTTTCATTAGTGTTGTTATATGAGTGTACTTCCTTGTTTTTACATTTATTTATTTACTAGCGGTTTCGACCTCTGGCCATCGCCACCTGAAACTGCAAAAGTATTACATTCATTTACACAGCACAAGACATAAATTAAATTATGATATATCAATATTTGTTAGGTTAAGTTTACATCTATATTAAGCAATAGATTATAGACGTAAACCTAACCTAACAAATATTGATATACTAAAATTTCTTGTGCTGTGTAAATTAATGTAATATTTTAGTTCTTTTTTATTACAACTAAGACGTGTATCACCGTTACACATAACAAATGCTAAAAGACAAAAAAAAATCAAAATTTGATTTTATAGTTTTGATGTTTAATTGATATTTGGATATGGGAAATTTGAGATGTGGATTTTGCTTGAGTCTGAAATTTTCAAAACCATCCTAGTTTACTTTTCAGACTTTATAATTTTGACAATTTAATTTACCGATATTTGGATATATAAAATTTGTGTAATTTGAACTATGGGTTGTACGTAAATCCTGAAGCTTTAAAACCATATTAGGTGTTGGGAATGACATGCCTCAATTTGCTTTTGTTAACCTCTCGTGATACATGGATAAGAGGAAACGCATTTCGGATCCGCTTTGATTTAGGGATTTAGGGTATGCGAAGAGTTTTACAATGGTAGAGAAAGTGCCCTATTAGGAGATTTGTACTATAAATGGAAGAGAGCAATTGAATGGTTCTTAAAGATTCTACAAGTAAAATTATCGTTGATGAAGTGTTTTCGCTGCTTTCAAGATTTCAAATATTGCATTTGGTGTAATAGAATACCGGACATCGTCAGGTATTCTAAAGGATGATGAAAAATAGAGTTAGGTCAGTCAACAAGAGATTTGGTGCTTGTTAGAAACTTCCTATCCAAATAAGTGTTTTCTGGGACTACATTTGTAAGGTCTCTGGATTATAAACGGATCTGCTCAATTTTTGGTTAATTGAGATTGGGATGTAAATTTTGATCTTATTAGTAATTTAAGTCTCTGTCAGAAGTTTTGCCGTCGCCATAGCTGAATATGGAAGTGGCATTAAGCAAACATTCCAATCGATGTTAAATGATTATGCACTCAGTCGGTTTCATTCAACGTTCATTGTAGGTTTCTTACATATCAGAAATATTCTAAAGATTATTCTCCTTTTTCTCGGATTATATCAACTCTAACTGGAGGAAGTGCCAATGTACCGCTGCATTCTGCGTTTGTATTATTTATACACGTCTACGGTATCTGTAATATCGATCAACTACTTACGAAATTTTCGAAGTCCAACATATCAAATTTTACAGGAGACACCAAAAACTAAATAATTACTGTATGAATTATGTAACAGTCCAGATTTTTTTATACTATATATAACTTCGTTATAAGCGGATTTAATAAGTTTTTTGAGTAAATACTGTATATTAATATTAATAAATAAATAATCTCTGACTTGCGAGGTTTTTGTCAAAGATGGGAAAAGAGTTATAAGGGAACGCACCCTTACATTTAATAAGTCTTAATACTTCTAATATTAAAAAAAAAACTCGCCAACGGGTTGAAGATTTAATATTTTAAAATGATACATAGAAAAGTATCAAAACAACATAAAAAATCACAATAACAACTATAGCTGGGACATTTGCTTCCACCCCTATCAATTTATTTAAACAACAAATGGGTTAGAACTAATTTTTATAATAAACAAAAAATGGGTAAATTTTGTGTTTAATTAAAACTAGATGTTTAGAAAATAATAATTTTTTAATTCACAATAATAATTAAAATTAATAGAGTACTGATCATAAAAACTATGAAAGTCTTTAGGTATGAACTGTTTTAAATGTTGAAGATGTTTGAATTTATCAGGCTTTATTTTAATCATCTTCGTATACAATTTTTCTAAGACTGCAGAATCTCTACAGATTAATCGTTGAATATTTTTCCCGTCAAAACTTATAAAATGAAACGCACAGATGAAGAAAGAAAAAAAAAACGCCCGCATATTTGCATGCAGTAAATGTTTACGAAATAAAAAACCATTAATGTCAAGCATCGTACGGTTTCTTTTAAAGGATTTATGAGTTTCGTTCTCGTTTAGTTATATGTGTTTCTCTACCTAAATTTTCTAAGAGGGGCTTTATTATTTGGTTTTTATGGCCACCGATAATTACAACGGATTTTTTTTTATAACTTCAGCGGTTTTAACCGCAAACTTCTATTGATTTCGATTTTACAATTTTTAGAAATTTTTGTCAGCAAAGCTTCCAACGCTTTCGGAGAATTTCCAGCAAGTCCTTACAAATTTCGTCTTCATGATTTCAACAGTCCTATCAGTCGTCTCTTATTAAGACGGTAAGAATTTTAACAGACGGCTGTTTCGATTCGACGATTTTGCTATATAGAGCCCCACCATGTACACGATATACAAAGAATGTATCCCTCGCATATAAAAGGCCAGCACAGTCTAATATCGAGGAGACGCAATTTTGAATTGGGATCCAGCGAGCTAATCTATTGTAGTAGCATTTGAGGACCAGTTGTATATTAAAAGTGTTATTTAAAACCACACGGTTCAGTTAATTGAATAAACATAGTTTAAGACACATTTATAATTAAAACATTAATCAAGATGATTTACCAAATTTAAAACATAGTTGTTTAATGTTTACTACACATTCCAAATATATTAAATAAAGTGTGCGCATTTCAACATTAAACATGTTGGCATTACGTAAAATAATATTAAACAATAAAAGTGCATATATTATTAAGCTCATAATGATTACTATTCAATCTATTATTATTATATTGGTGGTGTTAGACCAACTTGGCGATGGAACTCGTACAGATACGCCTACCAAATATCCCGGTGTCCATGGATGGACCATTTAGGAGTCAATTGGCTCCTTCATCCTTGAACGATGTCAACTTCTTCCTCTGACGGCTCCCTCCTTTTTTCCGCATCGACAAGGTTTGTGGGTTAGAAAGGATATAAATACGTATTTCGATTTTGTCTGGCATTTATATTAAGATCCGAATATCAGCAATCGTAAGATCAACGGTTGTGTTTGGTCTAATAGACCGGTATGACTGCGTCATAACCGAATAATTACAAAAAGAAACAAGGATCCTTTTGTGCACTCTTAGTTATCCCAACATAACCTACTGGACAATAAACTAATTTACTCTTTAAATATCTTTCGACTTGAGCCTGGATGGAGTCATACTCCACCTGGATGTGACCCTTTTCTAAATATTTTTGATGCACAGTTAAATTTTTTTGAAAACAAAAAAAATCAACTCCGCGGATTTCGATCCACGCGCGGGTTTCTTCAGACACATTAATAGCAGTGCTATTTTTTTAGACGTGTAATTTACCTGCTCCATTCAGTCGTCGAGATCGAGAAATTTTCATCATTAATCTCATCATTAATGTTAATTTCATCATTAATCTTCTCCGCGTCGGCTAACAAATCCTCGCCAGGTATAATAATATCATTATCTTCAAAGAGATCAACAGCAGAAATTTCGTCATTTTCTGAAGTTTCAACGTTCGTTTCGGATAACATTGCTGTAGCCATTAAAATTCGTTGGGTTCGAACCATTTTACTCGTAATCTGATTTCTTAAAAACAATATCAACCTCAGAATAAAATAAAAAATACAGATAGCGTTGAAAGTTAATACTTTTTACAGGAATGATATGGACTATTTAAGGTAGATAAGTTTTTATTACTGTACTTTCTGTTCATACCAGGGCAGATTTAAGGCATAGCTCTGCGAGGCCCGAGCATAGTGCGACAAAATTTCACAGTTAACCAAAAGTTTAGAAATAGAATTTAAAATATCAAACAAAAAGTTTTAATCAAATATTTTGTGTTGTCTTGTATATCTAGTAAAACTCTATTAACCCACTCGTTCCCATAAATTCATAAATAAACATATATTTATAAATAATATAATAATAAATATTTTTATTATTATTTAGTCGTATAGTACGTAAGATGTGAATGCCAGTAAGTCCAGATACTAAACAAAGCACCTACAAAGTCATAACTATATCAAGTTTTAGCATAAACCTCGTATGTCTTCTGTTAAGATTATTTTGTTTCCGCATATAATTTGCACGCAAACCTTTCTATAAATTAATATATGTTTAAACGCTCAAAAACCTACTTATTTTAAGTGATACAAAGAAACTAAAAGAACTTACCGCTACAAAAGAATTTGAAACACGCCGTTAAACACTGGCAGATTTATATGTTTTCTTCAACCGCCAAATTGGTTGTCAGACGTACGCGTTCTCTTGTTTGAGGGCAGATGGGGCTGTAGGCTCCCGTGGTAGAGAAAAATGTTTTTAAAGTGTGGCCAGTTGGCATATTTGTCGAATGACGTCAAATAGTGATTTTTGAAAATCGTAATATGAAATTTGTAATGTATGTACTACGTACAATGTAATAAAATTATACTGACTTACAGACGTATAATCTAATAGAACTCTGTCGTCATTTTCCATAATAATTGTAAAAAGAAGGAAAGAAAAAGGAATGAACCTGAAACAAATTTTTGCCTTTGTTCCGTATTTCTCATTACATTTAGTTTGACTTTGACAATTAATTCGTACTTGTTATAAAATGACGGGCTTAGAATAATATAATTATCTTTATATCTCACACTCATCAATTAATCATATTCTTTCCGATCCCATTTTATATCTGCAGATTGAGTTTCGAATTGGTTCCAATATCGAAACTAAATTGTTCCTAATGACTTATGATCAGATCTCATCTTTGTTGCGATTAACTTAATTACTTAAACTGATTACTTATATTTTGTGTTAAATTTATATTTCCATTAAAAGTTCAATTTGTACTATAATATTCGAATTTTTGTTCATACTTAATTGTATGAACTTGTGAAACATATCGTTTAAAGTACCTAAGTCTTTATGAATGTATCGCATGTCACTAGTTTGCAACATTTTCAGTGTAGACTTTGTCAGGGTACAAATACACGTTAGAGTGCTGAAACTAAGTATGCTTTATTTCTGGTTTTTATACTTTTTAGCGCTTATAACTATTATTTATGAACACCTAAGACGTAAGAAGTTCAGCACCAATCAATGTTTGTATTATGGTTAATTGTAATGTATTCAGCCATAATACAAACACGCCGGACAAATGCAGACGGAGAGGAATATACAAATTATGTTGCAATACATATAAAGAGGCATACATCGGAAAAACAAATAGTAATTTCAGAACAAGATACAGAGAACACCAATATGCATTAAGAAGACCGGACATACACCACTCACACTACGCCAATCAGTTAACCAACAACGATCACCCGAAAGAAACAATCGAAACACTAATTATATTAAAAACAAGCAATAAGAACCTGGACATAAAAGAACACAGAAATATATAAAAGTAAGATATGTAAAGACCTAATAAACGAACAATTAAACTGTTACTTTGAAAGCCTACTAAGACCACTCAAATTATTACACAAGAAACAATAAGAAAACTATAGATAACGTAACAAGAAACCCAAATAAATAATATCAACATATATACACAACATGGGAACACAGAATGAAGAATAGTGACAAGATAACCAACAAATTACAATCCAGTCAGTCAGTGTTTTTTTTTTTAAATGACTTGGACAAGTCCAAACGCGTCACAATACGTGTATAAGGTGATTCCGACTGTGAATTTAGTCTGATGAGTAGTTTTTGTCTTCAGGGTTATATCTCGCCGCGTGGTAGGCATTTCTGTAGCCAACGTTTCGCCAAAGTCACATCTAGCATTGTCGAGGCTTAGAGAAATTCTGGAAACTTATTGTGTAATGCGTTTCGCATACAGCCGTGTTATTCTCCTTTCTACGTCAGCGCTTGCCGCACCTGCTACGCTGACGCATGTTGATTTGTCTACATATGTTGTTGATGGTGGTCGTACACTGGGTCGTTGAGTGGATGATGAGTGGTCGTACCATAGATGCAGTTTTGTCTGGTTTGTTGTTGCTGTGAATTATTTGTTGTTTATTTCACGGTATGGATGTAATACAAGTTTCCAAATGCTATATATGTTTTCGTTGTCGTTTCGTTTTTCATCGTATTTTAGATTTCTATGGTTTCTCTCGTTTATCTTTTGTTATATTGGGTTTCAATGGCTGTTATTCTGGAGTTTTCAAAAGCTATTCTATGACCAGTTACGGTGTTATGTTGGTCAAGAGCGGACGTGCTGAGATTCTTATTGACGTTGTTTGTGTGTTCAGATATTCTGGCTGATATTTTTCTGTTTATTTGACCGACATAGACAAAATCGCAACATAACTGCAACATTCATTGCAGGTTATTTCGTACACTCCTTGGTTTTCTAGTGGTATTTAATCTTTGAATTTCTTGTTTGTCGCCCTCAACAAGAATCTACTCCCGAAACACAATATACAACATCCGGAACCAACACTATCTGAATCAATTGCCATTGTAACTTTTTCATATATAGAAGGAAATATCATCGGTCCTAAAGAAAACTTACATCAAAACATTATTTAACACACATCAAAACAGCAGCAGCATATTATCCAAACCAAAAGACAAAATTCCACTAGAAAACTAAGGAGTGTACGAAGTACCCTGCAATGAATGCGATTTGATCTATGTCGGTCAAACAAATAGAAAAATATCAGTCGGAATAGCTGAACACACGAACAACGTCAATAAGAACCTCAGCACGTCCGCTCTTGCCCAACATAACGTCGCAACTGGTCATAGAATAGCTTTTGAAAACTCTAGAACAATAGCCACTGAAACCCACTAAAGCAAAAGAATTACTAGAGAAGCCATAGAAATCGAAGAACGACTGAATAAGATGAATAAACGAAACGACAACGAAAACATTTCTATCCCTTGGAAACTTGTATTACATCCATACCGTGAAAATAAGCAACAAATAATTCACAGCAACAACAAACCAGTCAGGCAAATATATCCTCTGACAGGGTGTCCGCAAATTTATTTAATATTTATATGGCTGATTTGGAAGAGGTGATGAGGAAGGGACAGGAAGGAGGTACTTTGTCAGATAGAGGGTAAGTGTGGTCGCTGAGTTGTGCAAGTGATATTGAATGTATAGCGAATGATAGAAATGAAATGAAAGGAATGTTAGAATAATTGGGAGAGTGTATAAGTACACGCAACAAAGAAGGTTGGAATTCAATGTGGGTAAAACTAAAATAATGGTGTGTAAAAGAGCAGGACGAGGAAGCAAGAAGGATGTGTTTGGTATGAAGGGTGAACGCATAATATATGTAAAAACGTACATATATCTTGGTTACTGCTTGAGTGGCAGTGAGGAAAGCGGGGAACATGGAAGGATGGTGGCAATGAAAGCGAGAGTAGCGGCGGGAAGAATGAAAAAATGGGTTGGAAGAAAATTTCGGAGAGTTGGTGAGTATGAGGTTAATGATATTAGAGGTGTGTGTGTGAAGTAGGTATATTAATGTATGGCGCAGAAGTGTGGGAGGTAAAGGAAAGAGAAGGAATTTCTGGAGCTATAGTTGCAACGTTGATGGAACCCTATTTAGGACTAGGTCATAATTTAAACACAGATAATTGGTATACCAGTTTTAGCTTATTTTTACACATTATCAATCAAAACTAATACTTGCGGTATTGTAAGAAAAAATCAACGCAAAATGCTAAATTTGAAGGAACCACAAAATAGTGGCGAAAAAACAAGTGCACACATACAAAACACGATGATTTTGGCTTGGAAAAATCGACGCGTTGTAAACATGTTGTCAACAATGCACAGTGCTGATGTAGTTATAACCACAAGAAAGAAACTTGATGGTACACCTATTGAGAAACCTGTATAGTCGATTACAATGCAAACATGGGTTTCGTCAATGCAATTGTTAAGCTTTTGAGCTCGACAGGCTGCGTTCAGAAAACACTAAAGTGGTATAAAAAATTATTTTTCCACATAGTTGACTTATTTTTAAATGCCCATGCCATGTACAAAATTAAAACAGGCAAAGCTACTCCATTAGCTGATTTCCAGTTAGAACTAATAAGAAACTGATATCAAAATATCAAGTACTAGAAGTTCAAAGTGCAAGCAATGGCGGTCGTCCTTCGTCTGGAGATATACCTATGCGCTTGACAGCACGCTATTTTCCTCAACTTGTACCACCGGTTCCTTGTAGAAAACCCAATGTACAACGAATTAGTGATGTTTGCAAGCATTCAGAGAATCAAACAATGAAAAGGAAAGATATCCGACATTTTTGTCCAGATTGCGACGTGCAACTTTGTATTGTTCCTTATTTTGAAATATTCCATACAATCAAAAAGTTTTAATTGTATTTCATTTAACTTGTTCGGAAAATAAAATCATAAAATTTACATCAAGGATCCTAGAAAGGATCCTTGATGCTCTAGATGTTTTCCAAATCCATGGCAGCTGAAAATAGGCTATAATCCCAGGTCGTGAATAAAAAAACACCCACACACGAGATATGCTAACAACGTATATATACGTACGAGATTTTGTGGCATTCCATGCTTCGTCCATTTAAATACGAGCGATACTTATTTAATATG
>WYDF02113087.1:0-10337 GCA_009867245.2 Adranes taylori
GAGGATCTCCAAGATATCCTTGAATTAATCCCACTGTCCTTAAGATGATCCTTACGCCTCTATTATAAAAAAACAAAGACAAAAAAAAAATAAAAAAAAATCACTCTTCCACAACAACCTTAATTTCTATTTCCGGTCAACTAACACCGACTTGCGCAGCCAAGCGAGGACATAAAGATAAGACCACCAGCAAATCAGCTCATCCTACTAAACCAAACTTCCTCATCAGTTGACCATGCTATGGCCAAGGTGATGCAGGTTCCCTTGGCTTTAAAGCGAATGCTATAGCATATATCTTATCTGCAAGCTATCAGCTGACCAAAATTCTAAAAGCATTCCATTAATTACCAGTTCCAGGATGAAGAGGATGATAAATCCTAAAGTCTCTTTTAAACAAACTGACCAATCTTCCAACAATATACAATCCCAACAGAGAGTGGAGTTTAGTGGGTAAAAATCCCACAGTTGTTAGAAGGGGAATAATATAAAAGACTAATACGGGAACCATGAAAAAAGAGATTAAAAGAATGATTTTCAGAAAGCGTTGTTTGTTAGTTATCGGGAGGAGTAAACGTGTTTAGTAGCGAAAAGCTGGTTGAATAACGTTAGTCAGTACTTTAGTTAATTAGGTAGTAATAAAGTTATTAGAGTAGCAGTTAAGAAGGTTATTAGTTAGGAGTTAAGTAAGGGACTCGACTTAGTTAGACAGTAATAGCAGTTTAGTATGGAATCGTGACGAACTTGGGGCAAAGCTCGTTTAAGGAATGGAGGTAAACGTCAATTTATTAATCCTTAGAATCAGTGCTCTGTGTCGGGCGGCGACTAAGATAAGTAAAATAATGTGATCTTGTACGTACTATTTAAATTAGAGATTTGCATTCAGTGCTACCGTAACTCTTTATTTGCATTAGATAAACTTTAGTTTAATCAGGGTATGTTTTGTCAAAGTTTATTTGTTGATTGATGTTTTATATATAACATGTACACACTATTTAGGGCGAATCATTTGTAACTATTGATTACCGACTTGACGCAATTACTTAATCTATTTCTTTTAATACATGAGATTAAAGTAAAGCAACTCTTTTGTTTTACTCACACCTCACATAATTTTAGAAAGTGCTTAACTATAATTAAATACAATTTATACAATTAAGGTACCATTTATATAATTAAGAGACCAATACGGGAAGCGTGTGGAATTAAGGTAATACTAGGAATAAAATTGTAGTGAGCGAGATCATGGAGTGTGAACGAAGAAAATGAAGGGACGTAAATACAGGTAAGCGAAGAGGGAAGAGTCGGAAGATTTGGGCTCCTTTCTGGCCTTGGACTTTCCTTGGCCTTATTAGGGTAAATTAGGTTAAGAATTTATATGGACTTAAAGCTTTTGGGTTATTATGATTAGGTTATGGGATTATTTTATATTATATTTTATTTTAACTTAGTTTTATAATTTAGTTGTTGAATAATAATTTTATGTTGTAACTGTATTACTGGAATTAAGATGCCAAATAAAGGTTATTATTATTATTATTATTAATGAAAATGCATGCATTTTTTATTTGAAAACTATTTTGGAAAAATAGACAAAGACGTAGTTATATGGCATGGCATCAACTTGAAATTTATAAAATTCTCAATTTCAATGAAATTATGGAAACTTGGGGAAAAACGGAAAATTGCATTTATTTGTAGGCAAAAATAAAATTATAAATCGACAAGTTTTATACTTTTCGAGAAATATGGGAAAAATGCGATTCTGCAAGTTCAAACTACTGTATCATTTTCTCGGCTCGATGAAAACTTATACCGTTAGACAGGGCTTGAATAGGGCTCTGGTATATGCGGACTCTCATTGTTACGAAATAAAATTTCAAGGACGAAAAAGTGAAAATTCCATCGATTTGATCAACAATTTTGTTCCCGACAATATGGAAAGTCGTGGAGCGCATGCACGGCAGGATAGCGGGGGATTCTAATTGATGCTACTTTATCCCAAAAATAGGTGCCAAATGTTTTTCTAAACACTTTGTTCTTTTTCGAAAGGAAACGCGATAAATGCGATTTCATCTCCATGACCCACACCTGTCATTTTCAAGTATCAAACTTGCGTATACATAGTAGACATTTGGCGGATTCGCAGTAGGACACATTGGACGCCCCACATTTGGATGGTGAATTTGGATTTTGTTTTTTATCTCTTTGTTTTATTTTTATCGTCTCATGGGAACTGAATAAATTTGAATGATGATGTAAACTGTAAAGGAGGTTATTTGTTTAAAACTTTTGAAAAACTTTAACGTACCACAATCTTCTCCCACTGTGATCCAATCGGACAGTTGTATGAATGAGGATGTCTTTCAGGGTTAGTAGGGCTCCAATACACTTATCGGTTGAACGCCAGTGTCGTACGACACGGAGAGAACACAAAAGAATGAGTACATAAATAAAATTCTCATATAACATTTAACAACTTTTATTACAAATGCAATTATTACAGTAATATAGCACGATATATGGCTGATAAATATTGTAAACAATAATAAGTATAAAAACAATGCAATATACTGTTCAAGATAGTCGTAAATTACACTTTTGGTTCGTAACAAGATGGTAGTTAAGTTACTGTGGAGCCTACCGTTAGATTGACGTGAGCTGAGTAAAACACACCTGTCGAAAACTAACTAGTAAATATCAATTTATTTAACAATCAACAGTCTTTTATATATTAAAAACTAAATAAAAATACGTGATTTTTCCTAAATAATGAATATCTTATTCGTGAGCATTTTAATAATGCGCACGAATAGGTTTAAATCAAGTATGTAAAATTGCATGTTGCTATAAAAATAATTATTACTCCATACAGTTGCATATTGTATTAATAACATTGATTTAACATGTATCCAAATAGTTTACCTATATTTTGCTTTATTGAAAAATCGTAATATTTTATTATAAACATTTGGTTCAAATAACTATTGTTTTGTTTTTATCAATAATTTCTTAGATAAATGTAATATATCACTATCCATTTCTCGGACAATACAATTTAAAAAATTGTGGATTAATGTGGTGTCCTTACCTTTAAATTCCACCCTAACCTATTAACGTAATATTACATTTTAAAATTTATAAAAATATGGATTATTTAACAATACAGCACTGGACATAAACACACCGATGGATTCTTTGGGTTTACATACTTTTCCTTTAATCCAGGAATGTTATGATTGCTATTTTCACTCAAATAACATTTGACTTGGCGCAAGCGACAAGTTAAATTGAATGTTGCTATGAAAGTAAATGTCGAAAAGTGGTTTATTAATTTTTAAATAAACAATATGAATAAACTGTTCAAGAATTTATTAAATATTATACATTCATGCAATGCAACAGTAATATTCACTATGAACAGTGGTATGAAATTTTCTAAATCTATTTTAGACAAATATGTCAATCAAAAATTACATAAATCAACGGTAACAAAAAAAATATAATACGCCACTCATTTCCCTAATGGAATGCGGTAAAAAATTGTTAAAACGGATTTGCAAATGAATTTGAATTTACGTGGACCAAAGATAATAATAGTAAATAAACTTATGTGAAGCACTTGGTAAAAATAAGGTTGGCAAAAAATATAATCTAAATCATAATTCTAAAATTATTTAAAAACAGACTTAATACTTGAAACAGCTTTTACTACTACCGCCTAGTGACGAACGAGCATCAAACTACGAACAGATGGAACACCAAAACGATGGCCGTGGTCTCAACGCAGCCTGATCTTTCACACCAGCACCTTGGATAGCACACGCATGCATGAACAACATGACCGGAGGCTATGCCGTAAAACTTCAAGAGTTAAAATCCACGCTGACAGGATTATCCCAGTCAATTCTGCTAATCCACGACAGTTTCTTGCTTCAGGAGCTGCCCGTTAATACCAACTCTCTGATGATAAATGGCCTTCTCCTAATGGCTCATCTATAAAAATGTGCACAAAATGGCAATCTCAAAACCACGCCGAATTTTCCCTATCCACACAGAACAGGTTCCGAATCAATGAAAACCAAACCTCATTCATACGATATTTGAAATTTTAAAAACTCCTGCTTCAAATAAATTATAATAATTTTTACTCTGAAGCCGATTTGGCTTCTTGACACCTTCAAGTGTTGAAAGGAAAATGCTCCTTCCCGAAATTAGTTAAGCGACCACACACAATATCTGATAAAACAATCGCACCAACTCAAAATCATTCTTAAGTCTTCTAGCGGCCTAGTCGGTAAGATTTCGTTCGACAATAAATGCTCACACTACAACGTTTAAATCTAGCAATTACAATACTATTACAAAACATCAAGCTGGAAAGTATCACATCAGAACAATTTCGTAATAAAAATTACCAATGTATTAGCTTAATTAATAAAATTAAAGTGATCCAAAATAGTCCCCCTTCTATCCGCAAGGAACAACCAACATTCCATACTATGTTCGATTCAGTTCAAATCAACCGTCAAGGGTCTTTTTTAAATTCAAACTAATTTTAATTTATTTACTCTGATTCTATATCCCCCAATCAGTCTTAAATGGGCTACACATCTAAATCAATCAAACGGAACCACTTGTCAACGAAATATATGTGTATTCAACGATCTACCAGCTTGGACAAATTAACTAATTACGCGCCCTAAATCTTCGAAATGAAACAGCATAAATCAGTCAGATAAATCTAGCGACAATGAGAAATTAAATAATTGACTAGAAGCAGCACATTACACGTAATTACTATAGCCTCCACAAAAAGAACTGTAATTTGTAGACGTAATAACTTCAAGTAAATACGACAAGGGACGAATGGCAACCTATCAGCAATTAATCATTTGCAATCCTTTAGCGGGTACAATTAATGGGCAGTAACGATTCAATCACACTAACTTCAAAGTAACGAAGTTAGTGTTACATATATCAAGCCAAAACTCTACAACGGAAGATAGCCTTATAACACCATGGGTACCGTGAATGTTACAAACAGTTTCAGTTGAAATTTTGTTCCAGTAAACTAATATTTTCAGTCAAATCAAGCCTCCCCCGTTATTATACAAAATTACTCAAATCCAGTTAGTGTAGCTAGTAATATCCAACTACGTAGAGGTTATATCATATAATATTTTAATAAGAAATCGTGATTTCTCTTATTATTTGTTTTGCTTTAGTCTTATGCATTTTTTGCAACCATGAAATAAATTAAAAAAATTATATAGAGTAATAAATGCTCTTGTAAAGTTTAATGATTGTTGAAACATCAAAATCATTATTTTATTATAAGGAAATCAACAGCAAATTAATCTCTTAACGTATAATTATTAATTGAATAAACGTAAGTAAAAATCTTAGGTAGCAATCAGAATAAATTACTCTATCTATACATTACGAACGCTGATGAGAAATAATGGTAATTTCATACACGTTGAGAAAGTTTTCATAATTTGAATTTTGGAGACAAAAAATATGAATTAAAAGTTTAAGTAATACGATGTTATTGTAGGAAATAGTAAAAGCAAAAATAGTGTATATTTTCTTTTCTTATGCCGACTGCATTGTTGCTTTGTTCGGTTACCAAATATGCAGTTTGTAGAAGCACTGCCACAAGTATTTAAGAATATTATTATTTAGAGGGTAGAATATAGAGCAACAGAAACATATGCCTTATGCCTTTGAGATCAAAATCAAGGTCTTAAAGTTTAGTGAATTGTGATTGATAATGTTAAACAAGGCCCACCGGCGAAACAAAGAAGGTGCTTTAGTAACATCTACCAAACCAGTAATGTATATTAGGAAGAAAATTAATGTTTTCATTATTTTTATCCAGATTTCTTATTTTTCCTAGAATATATTGTAACAATAAGAATTAATTGACGTATTAAATTCTTGATATTCTACTGTAGAGATTATAAATAGTTTAATTCTAAGAGGGAATAATGTTTAAATAATTAGAAATTAGTAAATCAACCAATTCTAACTGAGATTGTACCTAAGTAGCATTCAAATTTCATTCGTTCCTTCATTTTAAATTTATTTTGAAAGCTTTAAATATAAAAGATTCTATTAATAGATATTCTGTTGCGCGCACAAGTGCTCAGCGGAGGAACTTAACACCTGTAGTCCGATCCTTCGGGGAGTTCGTATAACTAGCCCTTCGAAATTACGAGCACCAGCTGCAAAAAGCTAGTTTACTCTTTAGCTAGCTCTTTAGCGAATTCGCTAACTTTCTGTTGCTGTTTCAGTTGATTTATGTGAGACTTCGAAATGTTTCAATATGCGTTTAAATTATTATTTATTATTACTTGCTCCATATTTAGAGTGTTCAAAGATCACTTCATTTAATAAATGCTTTGAATTAGTTAAAATTTGAATTGATAGTATAACAATTATAAAAACCTTAAAAGCGTGACATGATGGAAAAAGAGACGCGTTATTATTTTGGATCTTTTCGAGAAAATTATAGCTTGCTCGACAAGATTAAAAATATGGAGTGTAGTGAATTTGATAGATGAATTGAAGGTCTACATTTTAATTTGAAGAAATATTTGAAAGTTACGAGTTATAGGTGCGTAGGTAAGAGTGATTTTTTTGAAATTTTCAATTTCAATGAGTTGATGGAAATTTGAAAAAAAAATTTCAAAAGTACATTCACTTGGAGGCAAAAACAAAAAATAATTAAAAATCGCCAGGTTTTATTCTTTTGCAGAAAAATGTGAAGATGGTGAATTTTACCATTTTCTCGATTCGATAAAAACGTACAGATCCATAAGTTGGATCATTAGAGAGGGCTTAAATACGGCTATGGCTAGATTTCGTTTCTTCGAAATAATACTATAAGGTTTGATTCACATTTTTTTCGACTATATGGAAAGATATGGAATAGATGTGCGGCATATTATTTGAAAGTACATTTCAAAATGTTTCCAAAAAGTGGTAATTGAAATATGTACGGGTGTTAGTTTTTGAGTTTTGAATTTTTTTGCAAGTTGTTAATATTTTCATTTCACGGCGAAAAACGTTAACTTTAGTATGATTTGCGGGCATTTTTTGACATTTCTATTTATTGCTCTTAAAAGAATAAACATGCCATGGTGAAATTTAGATACGTTATAGAGGACTCTTTCAATACATACTCTTTCGTCTATACGCAAATACTTCGAACATGTTTGTTTCAAAAACCTTTACGCATCATACATTAATATTGTAATTGACGTGGAAAGTATAACAGATAGACAGATTTTTTAAACATATAATGGTACAATATTAGTTTTCAACCAAATTTATGCAATAAAAAAAGTTTTAAAGGGTCTGTCCTTAAGACCTTAAGACACTCGGTTCACTCCTACCAAAAAAAAAAATATGTTTTGCTAGTATTTATACAATTTCATCGGTCTACGCGTTTTTATAGAGAATGAAGTGTCCTCTTTTTTATTTTACGTTGTTTTCGATAAAGTCTTGCCATGAACAAACCTTAATTCTGGCCCTTTGGGCTCATTGTGAATAGAATGTACACGCAAAAATAACCTAAAAATGGCCGAATTGATATAAATTTGTGGTTAATAAGCAATTTCGTTTTAAGTTGTTCCTGTTGTAAAATTATGTATACTGATTCAAAATGCGATGTATAATAAGCATATTTCGATGGGTATGTTTAACAAACTTGAACAAAATTCACTATATTTCCGTCCAAAATGGGTAACTTTAGATACATTTTAGGAGAAAAATATGCATTGTCAGTGGCTAGTGCCGCTACTTTTATAAAGATTGCACCTTTAAAAGAGCATTTTTAGCATCCTTCACTTCTTAGTTTAAGAGTTTTGTGCAAAATATACCATATACTACCATGTTTTCGCCGATTTTGACAGCTGCTAATCAAACTGAAAATTTGGTTGGGCAAAGCCATGACATTTGGACGCTCAATGATTTTAGACGTCACCAAATTTTTCACAACAAACTCGTACGGACCAGGTTCCTTAGTTATATTTTATTTCATTGTACCTATTGAAACTGGAGAAATCAAATTAATACCATATTATGGGTAATATGACTATTTGTGTTAATACATATAGTATACCAACGAAAGTTGATTAGTTTCACGGATTCGACTGAAAAATACTGTCCATAGTATTGTTGAGTATTTATTTTAATAGAATTTCACAGAATTAAACAGAACGAACCTCTAATTCACAAAAAAACATCGAAACAGAAACAAATAAGTCAGAAAATATTGGAAACCAGGCTTAAAAACAAAACAAACTACAAGTAGGTACACAAAACAACAGAGAAAATAAAACTTACAGAGAAAATAAAAATACACAAATAAAATAAACAGTAAAGAGCATACACCACAAACCCACCATATAACATCTAGATTTATATAACCTCATAAATCTTATTTTATATGTAAGTTCATTTTAGAGTTCTGAAGATGGTAACAAATAGCTACCGAAACGTCGACTATTTGTAGCGATAAACAACATTTAGACCTAATTTCCAGGAAGTTTTCTATATATATTTTAAACGTCAATTCACATACAATATATGTTGTTCAATTTAAATGGTATTTTGATGCATTGATTGAAAATATATTTTTGGGAGCAAAGCTAGGACCAACTAATTATAAGTAATAAATCAAATTATAAATGGAATTCAAGATAATCTAATAATGAAAAAAAAAATGGGAAAAATGTCAGGAAAAAAATGTGGAAACAGATGTCAGGAAAAAAATGGGAATATTTATTAATTAGTTCTCAACTTACATATTAATTACTATCAGAACGAGTTTACATACTTTTAAGAACGACAAAATTTGCTGTAAATGGATCAGTACATGAGAAATATGCATAAATAATAGGGTGATATGAATATTTTATTTTAGAATATATAAGCTATAGTGTTTTTCATATTCAATGAGAAAAACACATGATTTATAATTGCTTCAGAAATCGTTAAAAATATGGAACTTTTTGATCAAAATTGAATTTTTTGCAGAATAATACGGGGACCGAGGAATGCATGGATCTCCTCATTCAAAAGTTGCCGGCAGTCTGACATGTGAAGCATGCCAGACTACCGTCTAAGAAGGTTCTCAAAAGTGATTCAAGAACGGCCCCAGACCGCGACAAAGCGGACAGCGAAGCTGTCTGCGCAGTATGCAAATACGGTGACCGGGGGATTCATGTGGTGGTGAATTCATGGGGAGACGAATTCATCGATTCTTGATTTCACGGGTAGAATTAAGATTGAATGTCTATAGAAGCTAGCTTAATTCTTTGTCACACAATTTTAACCGTAATATAATAAATTCTGTAGGCCATTTACCCACCAGAGCTACTAATTAATTAGATGTTTCAGATTTCATTGCTAAATTGTCAGTATGATTTAAAATAAACACATGCGCGTCCTGTTAGGCCCAGACTGTATATTTAGGATGCTTACATCTACTGTAGAAGCTGAATTCAGTACTTTATGTAATAAAAAGTTGTTTTGAAATGATTTTGACTATAAATTTTATCTAACAATTTTGCCAACAAAGCTTTCTTATTTAAGAAAAATTATACACCGTTGGTGTATTACGACTAGTAAATAAAGGTATCTTTTGCCTAAAATGAAATGTAAAAGTTGCATTCACATATTTCCTTAATTATTCGAGGTGCGATGATCTGACCCGTGTTCCTTTAAGTGCATTGTAATAAATTTTAAGCTTGGGTGCATGAATTCTATTCACTAACTTCCAGTAGTAGCATGTAGTTTATCTCTATCGAATAATCCATATATATTAATCAGACATTAAACAAAACAATGTAAACTGTTTAAAAATTTGTAATATGTATTAGATTCAATAGTAGAGGCAGATTTCTTAGAGATAACAACTTCTAACAAGTTGACAATAGACAAACGGTAAATTTATCTAGCTAAGTAAATTTTTAAAAAATATGGTTTTGTACGTTTAAGATAATTCGATTAGATTGTTTATGATTTTTAAATAAATACTGAACAGAACATTAAAATGTAGTAAGCAAGAACTTAGTTTTGTTAATAAATATCCTTAAAATGGATACTGTAATAGTAGAGAAAAGTAAAGTTATTTCATACTACATCCCAAATTCGAGGATTCTGTGAAAATGAGAATCATAACAATGGAAGTTTGTTTGCAAAGTATTAAATTATATGGAGCGGGAGTATAGGCAGTGGCGTACCTAGAACTTTTGCCGCCCGGGGCGGTCTCCAATTTGCCGCCCTTTCTAAGTCAATCAATTGATGGTTTTTATAAATTAATAAAC
>WYDF02113098.1:0-10336 GCA_009867245.2 Adranes taylori
GGAACCGGACTTACATGCACGAATCTCTATAGTTCAAGTTCAGGCTAGTCAATATAATAGGCATTCGTAGAAAGACATTCGTAGCAGCATTCACGGCATCCCGAACGACTCCGAGAGAAACATATAAATACCGACAAACGCCGTATAATCCTTCTTGTTCGGTTGAGTAATTAGCATAGCATGTATATAGTCTAGCTAGAGATTAGTTTATTATAATAGAATTATGCAGCGATCTTAAATTGGGCGATAATTCAGAAGTTACTTTAAATATTATAAATTAAAGTCAAAACCATTACGTTAATGTTGCTAATGAGTTTTATAAGAAATTTATAAGTGAAATATAATTAATGTAAGTGAAGATTGCAATGGCATCTACTATTAATAATACGTGTACTGGAAAACACGTAAAGATTGTAATTAAAATAAATTAATTAAAACAATAATAAAAAAAACAATTAATTTTGTAAAATAATTTAAAAATAAATAATTGTTTTTTTTTTAAACTAAGTCCACTGGCGTGAGACCTTAATTCAGGGCGATTCATGAGTAGGCGATTTATAGGTTAGACTAATGTTGTTTACTTTACCCTAAACACTATTATGCTTAGTGTTTCTTCTTGAGAAATAATTCTATTTAATATATCAATTTTTATTGTATAAAACAAAATTTGTACAAATATTCTGAGTTGATAATGAAGTAATATTAGTTTTATTACTACAAATATTTTAGATGCACTGCATTAGTATGCCAAAACGCATTTTTAAAGTTTTAAAAGGGTGTCTAGGTATAAATAAAATGCCAACAACTTTCTAATGTAACAACTTTCTTGTTCTATCAAGAAGCATGAAAACTTTCTCTGAAGGTCGAAAGACCATAACAGCTAATCCGACGATAATGATTTCAGTAAATTACACCTACATTTTATGACGCGTTGTGATTTGTATTTTGAGGCATTTTATGATAGTTTTTAACAGTTGTTCAATATTACATATATTTGTTTATGCATGTATATATTAATAAAATAAATTTTAAATGTATACAATTTTCCTAGTGTTTTTATTTCTAAATAGTGAGATAATAATATGTATATGCAATGTTTTACCACATTTCTTCATTTATCAAAATTTCTCGAAATTTTAAAGTGAAAAATAAATTTAAAAAAAACCAAGTTTCCATGCTGAAAACTTATCTATCGAGAATTCTAAAAATTAAAAGGTGCAACTTTTCTTTTATGCAAGATGTAACAAAGCGTAGGACTTCCAGTATATGAAAGATGGGGTAGTGATCATGTCCACGAATTATTTACTTTTTGAAATAGTAATATAAACAACTATACACAAAAAAATCTGGGTATAGTTAACATTTATGACATCATTAATATCTTCGATATTATTGGTATTTTCGCGTGTTACTTTGTAACATTGTCGCCTTCGTGTCGATTTTGTTCGCACTTGTTGACGTAATTAAAAATTTAAATTTTCAAATATTTATACACAGGTAAAATGTTGGAAATTATTGGCATTTTGCAATGTTATTTTTGACATTGTGGGATTTATACTAATTTTGTCATTTGTTGACTCTTATTAACAAATTGGATATTGTTAGATTTTTTTTAAAGTTTTTTTTTACATTTTTGGCATTATTGATATGTCTCGTTTAACGTCCCATTGATGTTAATTTGTTGGTACTTGTTGAAGCTAGTTTTACGTTTGTCAATTTTAAGTACTTAATTAAGTCCTTAAAATTGAAGGTCATGTAAAATTATCAGAACAAATGTTGAGATAATTCAGAATAATTTAGACTTGTCAATTTTTTCGTTAGTTTGTGTATGTCAATTTTAGACATATGTCAACTGTAATCTGTCAATAGAAGAAATAATGGAAATACGGCCTTGAGACAATGTTTGAGTTCGGAAACAATACATTAAGATATAAACCACACTACGCATTTTATTAATAGATTTTCTGAAAACCATGATAAAAATAAAAATTTTAGTTAACTGAATCTGAAATATCGTATCTGATGCTGATAACTATATTTCACCTGATTATACCTAAAATAGGCACGTTAACTGATCTACAATAAATTACTAAAATATGTTGGTAATAAATCTAAAAGCGGAGATATTCCTAAAATTCACCAAAAAATAGACGGAAAAATAAAACATGTTCTATTTTGAAGGCCATCAAGTACCTGGCTAAGTACTTAAAATTGAAGGAAAAATTGACAAATATAAAACACACTTGACAATATCTACAATTTGGATAAGCTTCAGATTTCTTCACATATTTCAGATTGATTACATTTTCGGTATTGTTGGCATGCATCTTTGACATTGTCGGATTTATGGAATGTAATGTAGCACGTTACTCTAAATAAATTGATCACCGTCAATAAATAGATTGTAAACGCACGCTACTGGTAAGAAGCCAGTTAATGAGATAAAATGTATATATAATAAAATTTTATGCAGACGCTTACGTATTAGACTGCAAATAGACACACAGTAATGATCGAATAGATAGGTTTAGTTATAGTTCGCTGTTGGCTTACTGTTATGTTATGGGAACGCATCTAGCGTTGATAGATGAAAGTAGGGCACTTGAGTATTACACGACTTGGCTCGACACTTGTGTGGAAACTTCTGCTGCTTCACTGATTTGTATGATGGACCGTAGATCGTAGCAATTGATCGTGTGAGTGGCTCCATAGAGACCGTGTAACAGAGAGAAAGATTTTGTAGATGTTCATGCCTATATATACCACTGTGTTGCATACAATATTTTAGTTCATTTCATGAACTCGAAGAGCCAGCAGCAGCAACCCAGCAAGCTGACGATCAGCCAAGTCGAGATGTAAACATCAGCGACCACCACCGGATGAGTGAGCATTTGTTAAGCATTTTCATATATCGCTATACTGTTTTATTGCATGTGCTTCTAATAGCTTTATTTCTCTTTCCACCTTACGTATTTCCTATACCGCTGGTGTGTATGTTACTAGCCAGTGAACCCCCTGGTAGTTGGTCACTCTGCGAACTTAATGCCAGCGAAAGCCCTGGCGTTGGATAAACGGAAGTGGTTTCTTAGCAATACTAAAGTAAACCTACCACGCCTCTCGTGTTGTATGATACCCTGCTCTTACATGCTTCCCGCATCGATACTGTTTTGTTTTATTATTGCACCGCTCTTATGTATATTGTTTTGTATATCACATTTCGTATTCATTGATTGATTTATTTGATGTAATATTTGCTTATCACTATTAGTACGCTACTGTTTTAGCGTACTGTTTGTTTGGATATTAGAGTAATTAACATTTAATTGTGCATTTGTATTTCTTTATTTGTTTGTATTATCTATGAAGAACAATAAACGGTTTTGTAAAATCATTAATGCTGTTTTACTAATTAGTAGCAAGTTTATTTCAGCTGCCCGCAGGATCACGAACACCTGGGTAACTTATAAGACTTGAAGCTGCCTGTGACCTCAGCAAGTCACGAGGACCGGAGGAACAACAAGATCGGAGGAACAACTGGCGCCAGAGATTCATGTTTCCGGAGGGTAGAACATTCTGAAGAATTAAGATATTTGTTTACGCCATTTCCGACTATAGCTAGGACTCCCTATTAGCAGCGTCGCGAGTGGAAGTCGTTCACGTTAGTTATTTTTGTTATTTATTGATACTTGTCGACAATATTGACAATTTAGATCTTTCTTCTCATTCACATACGGTATCGACATTGATGCCATTTATATTACGTTTGTCCCTTGATGACATTTTCCATATTATTTATATTTTCGACCTTACTTTAGACATTGTCATATTTATGTTATACTTGTCATCTGTTCACACTTGACAACATTGATAATTTACAATTTTTGACATCGATTTTATTTTCGAAATATTTGGAATTATATCGTGTTTTTATTGACATTGGCATTATAGCAGTTAAAATATTTTTGACAATTATTGACGATATTTTCTTTAGGGTTTTTAACACTTTGAAAATGGTTACATTATCAACATTATTCGTATGTCAGTTTTCTATTCTCAGTCATTTCAGTAAATTGTTGACAATTTAGATTTTATTAGATTATTTGACGATTTTCACATTGACGACATGAAATTTGCTCTTACTCTTTTTATGTTGCTTATATCATCGACGATATTGGCATGTTTCTTTTGATCGTGTCGCATTTATGAAATAATTGTCATTTGTTGGCAAGATTGAAATAACAATGTTGATGTTCTTAGATTTGACATTTTTCACATTCTTTACATTATCGACGTTATTGGTTGTCTCATTGACATTGGCGCATTTATGATATTTTTATATTTGTTGACACTTATTGACAATATCCATTTAATAACTTGCTTGGCATAGTTGACATTTGACATTGTTCATACCTTCGTATTAGTAACTTTACCTCATTTATGATATTGATTTTGTCGGCACTTTGTCTAGATGATTTGCGTTTTCACATTGTTTATATTCTCGACACTAGTGATGTGCCCCTTTTAATATTGTCGCATTTTTGACATTATTTTCTACTAGTTTTTCTGTCAAAATTTGGACAATATTGGTTTTTTGCCATGTCATGTTTGACATTGATGGATTTATATTATTTTTTTAATTTGTTGACACGTATTGACAATATTTTACAATTTAGTTTATTTTCAGATTTTTTGACAATTTTCATATTGGTCACATTATTGGCATTTATATTATTTTGTCATTCGTTGACAATTATTGACAATTTGCATTTCTTACATTATATGACATTAATCACATTGTTTATATTTTCGACATTATCACCACGTTTGTTTTGACCGTTACATTTATGAAATGTTTGTCATTTGTTGCTACTTTTTGACAATATATTGACAATTTATATTGAGTTTTCAGCGTTTTCGATATTTTCCATTGTTTACATTATCGACACTACTGGTATTTCTCTTTCGACATTGTCGCATTTCTACTAGTTTTTTTCATAGTTATAAATTTGGATAGCATTTGCATTTTGTCGTGTCATGTTTGAAATTGTTGGATTTATATTATTTTTGACATTTTTTGACAAGTATTTACAATATTGATAATTTAGATTGACATTTTCAGAGTATTTCACATTGGTTAAAGTAGCGACATTATTGGCGTTTATATTATTTTTGTCATTTATTGACAATTTGCAGTTCTTACATTATAAGACATTTTTCACATTGTTTAAATTTTTGACACTATCACCATGTCTATTTTGACTGTCGCATTGATGATATTTTCGTCATTTATTAATACTTGTTGACAATAAGTTCTGTCATTTACATCGTTTTTGTTAGGCTTTACATATAACACTTCTAAAGGTACTCTTTACTTGAGGACTAATTATTTTCCAGAATTTTGAAATTGTCAAAGTCGAATTTATGATTTAATTACAAAAAAAAGGACCTATGAAGAAAATAAACAAAAAAAATATTGGCAATTTAAATTGTTTTTAGATGTTTTGACAATTTTCACATTGCTTACATAATCGACATTCTTAGCATGTCCCTTGGCAATGTCGGATATATATTATTGTCATTTGTTGACACTTAATGACAATATTGACAATTTGGATTTTTGTAGATTTGAACTGTTAAACATTGAACACTTTTCGCATTCCCGTTCACATTTTATTGTGAAAGATTGCCTTTATTTCTTATCTTTTGGTGAAACACAGTTATTGATATTATTGATAACTTAATTAGTTTCAGATTTTGTTCAGCGAATTAGGATAACAGGGCAGATTTTCTTCAGGGCTCTTTTGACATTGTCGTATTTATGTTATTTTGGTAATTTCTTGACATTTTTCAAAATAGATGATACTGGTTACCTTTATTAACTATTTATTTTTTGTTTAACTTTAGGCACATTTTATTTGTTGGCATCTGACAATATATTCGCAGAACTTTTAACGTTTTATTTATTATACACATTGGCTTGACACTGCCCTATTTATGAGAATTTTGTCATTTCATGACAGTTGCTGACATACTTAACCATTTAATTTTGTATTCTATGACATTTTTCATATTATTTACATTCGACTTATTTGACTATTATCTTGATATTGTAGCATTGATCTCAATATTGTCATTTGTTAACCATTTAAATTTCTTGACATTACTGACACATAACTTTTTAGACATTATTAAACTTTTGACGCGTTATTAATTAATTACAATGAATTGGCATTCCAGGATTTACAATATTTTATTCATTTCTTGATACTTCTTGGCAATACTGGCACTTGAGATTATTTGGGATTTATAACATGGATAACATTATCTCCATTACTGGACGTTTGTCATGTTATTTATAGTTGACATTGAATTGAAATTGTCATCTTTATGATATTTTCATGTTTTAATGACGCTTATTGTCTACTTTTGTTTTAAAACTTCATTTCTCATATTGTATACATGCGACATTATTGACATGTCTCTTTTGGCATAGCGCATTTATCGTAATTTTTAGCATTTATTGACATATTGATTAAATTGTTTTCAGCCTTTTTGACAATTTACACATTATTTGTATTATCGACACTATTGGCATGTCTCTTTTGATATTGTCTATCTGATACATGTTATTTTTGTCATTTCTTGACACTTTTTGACAATATTCACAATTTGGAAGTTTTTTATTATTTAACATGTCAGACATTCTTTGCATTTTCGATGTTTTTGGCATTGTCATACTTGCTATTTTTATTATTTGTTGACAATTTAATTTTTCTTTCAGATGTTTTCAACATTTTTCAAATTGTTTACATTTTCTACATTATTAGGATGTCCCGTTTGATATTATCGCATTTTTTATTATTGTTATCACTTGCTGGCAATATTGCAGTTTGAAAATTTATTATTTTTTCCATTTTTTTACATTTTTCACATTGGTAATATTATCGACGTTATTTGCATGCCATCTTCTAGTATTGTCGGATTTATGTTATTTTTGGCATTTGTTAATACTTGGAAATATTGACATTTTAAATATTTTTGGATTATTTGTGTGTCATGTATCGTATTTTATTATTTGTTGAAACTTATTGACAATTAATATTTTATAGATTATTTCGACATTTTTTACATTTTCGACATTATTACTATGTTTCTTTGAACATTCTCGTATTTATGTTATTCCTATCACTTGTTAACAATATTGACAATTTAGATTGTTTTCAGAATTTTTGACATTATTCACATAGTTTATATTATCAGCATTATTAGCATCGTCGAGGTTATATTATTTTTGTCATTTGTTAACCCTTTTTGACAGTATTGATAATTTAGATTGTTCTCACATTTCTTCGCAGTTTTCAAATCACTTACATTATCACCATTGTCGATTTATGTCATCTTTGTCATTTTTGACACTTATTGACAATTTGGATTTTTCTAGATTTTTTGACTACCCATTTTTGACACTACCCATTTTTTCCGACATTATTAGTATGTTTCTTTGGACACTATCGCATCTATGCTATTTTTGTTAGTTGTTGACATTTTTTGACAATATTCACAATTTGGATTGTCTTCAGATTTCTTAATATTTTTCACATTGTTAACATCTTCGTCATTATTGGTATGTCATTTTGAACATTGTCGCATTTATCATATTTCATCATTTGTTGACAATTTCAATTTTGTTATTTTTATATTACATTTCACTGTATACATATTCGAGATTATCGGCAGGTCTCTTTTGATATTGTCGCATTTACGTTATTTTTGACACTTGTTAACGATATTGACAATGTAATTATTTTTATTGTTTGAAATTTTCACATTGTTCGGATAGGACTTTTGATATTGTCCCTAAATAAATTTAACTACTTCCAGCATTCTTATCACTCTCTTTAATCTCCTGTCTACGTTTCTGTCTATGTTGTTGCTGCTGTTTAATAAACGAACTTAATTTCTCCAACAAAAATTGCTTATCATGCCCTTCCAATACTAATTGATTTTTAAGGACAATAACCATATGTCGATTAGCAGCTGTGACGGCCATATAATAATAAAGTGCCAAACCTACAATGACAAATGTTGGTATGGTAAAACCAGGCGTCGTTAAGAAATACGCTGCCTTCTGTTGCCAAATCGGGGAATTATTAAAAGTCTCTGTCACAACGTACCATGATGAAATTAAGCCTCTAAAAGGGCCACAACTTTTCGATGGTTCCAATTCAGCGATAGAAAACGCAACCGGTAATACAGCAAAGATAAACGACACTAATAAAACCAACATAAACATAGAATTTGAGCGTGAGGCACGATAAATAATGGAATTTGGTTTTGAATTAATCAAACACGCAAATCGTTTAATGTAAAACATAAAAAAAAGCATAACTGTAATAAGGATCGGCAATGAAGGCGCATAAAATAATCCAAACCAACAAAGCGTTTGCAAATAAATCACATCCAATACATGTTTCGGCAAATCAAATTCCTGTTCACCAATGAATTTCGCAAAAGCATTTTTCAATTTTCCAATACGTGAACGCAAAAAATTCACGCAAAGCGTAAGGAATAGATGTACACCGAAATCCGTGAGAGCTAATTTATAAATCTGTTGACCTACAAAACTTTCCCAACAGACGAAACCATTTGGCATTAAACATTGATTCGTTGAAGCTGAAGACGACGACGCCGACGAAATGGAGGAAGAGGATGATGAAATTTTATTAAACAGAGATGCAAATAAAACGCATAGTGATGCTAAACGCAAAAATATCATACGAATAAGAATGAGACGTAGCTTAAATAATGGACTGTAGTATTCAAATTCGATTAGATATTTATAGATAGATGGTACTGCTAGATTTAATATAACAATCGTGAAATATGGAAGGAATTCGTGTATAATGCGTAACACAGTTAATTCGGAAGATTCATCTAAATAACTTGTGGCATAATTAAACGTAAAATAAATGGCAACACCGCCAAATATCCATACGATAAAAACAATTGAATTCACTACGCACCGTATCAACACAATTTTACTTCTCGCATTTTTCGTATGCGTTTTACGCTCCTCCTCATCCCTTTCGATTTGTAATTTATTGATGATCTCCGTGTGGATTGCTTCGTGCTTTTTCATCGCCGATTTAGCATTATCGATACAAAACTCCCAACTGCTAAAGATTAGATTACAGTAGAAATAAAATTGTCCTTCGCTTTGTATTAAACGCTCTTTAAAGCCATTCGATGCGGAACGTACAATCGCGATTAGACTGATAAGGAAGCTTAAAATAATAATCATTATATAAGCCATTGGAAAATTATAGGTTAAACTAATTGTTCCAAGATTATATGGTAGTATGTTATGTGGATAGGGATAATAACCATAAAATAATAAAGTATGTTCCATGCGACCAGTACCCTGAAATAAATCTAAAACTTGCAACGCCGGACTTGAATTAAAATATTTCAGCGAACAACACGTTAGTATATCTTTCGTACTCCCATTACACACTAAATCCGCATTCTTATTATTGACAGTACGATTTAATAATAAAATTGTAGGTAGTTGTATGAACAGGAATATGATACATGTGATAATCAGATTCAAAAACATGAGCCATTTAATGAAGATGAAATAGGCAACGACCCCCGTACCGTAAGTACCTTCGATATTTTTCAGCGTTGCAGTCCATAGTTCCAAATTCCGGCAGGTTTCTTTAAAGCGCGAACGGAAACGTTGGAGCATACGCTTCTGGCGCCATTTTAGCTGTTCGAAACCTTGCAAACGTAGATTTGGCTCATTCTGAGGAAGAAAAAAAAGTCAAAATATTTATAAAGTCTAAATCAAATCCGAAGTAGTAAAGACCAATTATAACGTTTAAATTATATGATGTTATCAGCGCCGATCACGTAATTAAAGAAGAGAACCAAATGTGGGACTTAGATATCAAAGGCAGTGGTCCTCAAACTGCTTTCCAGGTCCAGTGTTCCACGAGTACTGACCTAAACGGCTCAACTTCTTTAATATTGTTTAATATTGAAACTAAAATTCCATAATTGTAGGTCTTGCTCTCTAATTATTTCTAAGCTTTATCGGCATTTTGATAGCTATATTACTAACAATTTCCAAGGCTCTACAAATTATTACAATTGTTAAAATAAGGTGCAAATGAAAATACAGTAAGACCCCGCTTAACGCTGTTTCGTTTAGCGCTGTTTCGGTTTAGCGCTCTTTTATCTCAACCCGGGGATTCCCTGAAATTGCTCGCAGCACTACGGGGATTCCGCGAAATTGTGCGCAGCGCTAGGTTTCAAAATATGTACATAACATATC